>UESW01003066.1:98914-123638 GCA_900491605.1 Calamus simplicifolius | reverse complement strand
AGATCTTCCTAGAGATTGGAGATATGCCTATGGTCATCCAAAAGAATTAATTATAGGTGATCCATCTCAAGGAGTAAGAACTAGATCATCAATGAGAAACATCAATAATCATCTTGCATTTGTATCTCAAATTGAACCTAAAACCATTGAAGAGGCTGAAAAAGATAATAATTGGTTGTTAGCTATGCAAGAGGAATTAAATCAATTTACTAGGAATAATGTCTGGTCCTTAGTTGATAGACCTAAAGATCATTCAGTCATAGGATCAAAATGGGTATTTAGAAATAAATTAGATGAAAATGGCATAGTAATTAGAAACAAAGCTAGATTAGTCGCAAAAGGATATAATCAAGAAGAAGGAATTGATTTTGATGAAACTTTTGCACCTGTAGCTAGATTAGAAGCAATTAGATTACTACTCGCATTTGCATGTCATATGCATATCAACTTATTTCAAATGGATGTTAAAAGTGCATTTTTAAATGGATTTATAAATGAGGAAGTTTTTGTTGAACAACCACCTGGTTTTGAAGATCATGAATTTCCAAATCATGTTTTTAAATTGCACAAAGCACTATATGGTTTAAAGCAAGCTCCTAGAGCTTGGTATGATAGATTAAGCAAATTTCTGATTGAAAATGATTTCACTAGAGGAAATGTAGACAAAACCTTATTTTTGAAAAGAAAAGACAAGGATTTATTAGTAGTACAAATATATGTTGATGATATTGTATTCGGTGCTACTAACAATCTCTTGTGTCAAGAATTTGCTAAGTTAATGCAGGGTGAATTCGAAATGAGCATGATGGGAGAACTCAACTTCTTCCTAGGACTTCAAATCAAGCAAAGCAAAGAGGGGATTTTCATCAACCAAGCAAAATACACAAAGGAACTTCTCAAGAAGTTTGGAATGGAGTCAATCAAACCCCTTGGAACACCTATGAGTCCTTCATGCAAATTAGACAAAGATGAAGATGGTAAGAAAGTAGATCAAAAGTACTACAGAGGTATGATCGGATCTCTACTTTACTTAACTGCAAGTAGACCAGATATCATGTTTGCTGTTTGTCTATGTGCTAGATTTCAATCTGAACCTAAAGAATCTCACTTAATTGCAGTGAAAAGAATCTTAAGATATCTAAGTGGAACTAAAAATGTAGGATTATGGTATTCTAGAGACTCAACACTAAACTTGATTGCATATTCTGACTCTGACTATGCTGGATGTAAACTAGATAGAAAAAGTACAAGTGGTGCATGTCAATTCTTAGGAAGTAACTTAATCTCTTGGTTTAGCAAAAAGCAAAATTCGGTTGCATTATCAACTGCTGAAGCAGAATATGTTGCAGCTGGAAGTTGCTGTGCTCAAATCCTTTGGATTAAGCGACAACTTGAAGATTATGGCATAACACTTGATAAAACTCCTATTAGATGTGATAATACAAGTGCAATAAATTTAACTAAAAATCCAATTCAACATTCAAGAACCAAACACATTGAAATTAGATATCACTTTATAAGAGAACATGTAGCTAATAATGAAATTTGTCTTGATTATGTTAATACTGAAGAACAATTAGCTGACATATTTACAAAACCTTTGAGTGAAGAGAGATTTTGTTATCTTAGAGGTGAATTAGGGATTTGTGACCCTTTGGAATGATTTTGAAACCCTTAAGGAATGACTATCTAGATCTCTATTAATTTCCTGAGATTCCTTTCATATTTTAAGGACAATTTATCTAGTCATCTATGCAATTTGATTCTTCATATTCCAAAGATTTTTCAAAAATTTATTGACCTTATTTTGACAAGTTTCGGATGTTTGAAACTCATTTTTTTTTCTCTGAAACTGTCAGTGGAGTCGACACCTCAATTTGAGGAGTCGACACCTCTTCTGTGTCGCTCTCGGTCCTTGACCTTGGAGCCGACACCCGTATAAGTGGAGCCGACTCCAGTTCGAGCGCTAACTGTGTTAGCGACTTGGAGTCGACACCCGACTTTGCGGGAGTCGACACCTGGTGGTCCCAAATTGACTTTATTAGGGCAGAGTCGACACCTTCGTCATTTCTATCGTTTCCAATCCCTTTCCATACTCTCTCCAAACTCTCTCAAAACCTCCCTAAGCCAAATTCTCCTCAAATCAAACATTCCCAAGGATTTCTATGGCACCTAAGCGGAGAGGATCGGTTCTTGGAGCTCCCGTAACCACCGGGAAGCGTACGGCTCGGCGTCCCATCCGTGAGCCGTCTCCAAGCGACGATTCTTCCTCAACTCCTTCAGATAATCCTGGTCCCTCATCTCCACAGGTAGATACTTTAGCCGGGAGAGTTATTACTATGGGTAGAAAAGTAGATTTTGATTTCTTCGAGGCCGAGGGATTTTCTATTGGAAGACAAATTAAAGAGCTTGGCTGGGACAAGGTCTGTTCGTTGGATGTTCCCACTTATCCGGCCCTAGTTAAGGAATTCTATTTCAATTTATCAAGGGGAGACGGTGGGATTATCAGTTCTGTTAGAGGGAAGAGAGTTCACCTTACCTTTCAGAGTTTAGGACATCTTCTGAGCATCCCTGTCACTGGATTAGTTGCTGACATTCATAGTGAGAGGTCTGATGCATTATCAAGGATGTTAGGAAGAGAAGTGTCTGAATTTGAAGAAGTTAGGGCTAATCAGTTGCCCTTGGAGCTTAGATTACTTCACAACATCTGTAGTAGGATCTTATTCCCTAAGACTGGCCGATTTGAGTATGTCTCAGAGCGAGACATTGTAGTTATGGACAGTGTTCTGACTGGTCAGCCTATTAACCTTGCTGGGATGATGATTTTCTACATGGCTGAGGCTGGGGGCAAAAGGAGATCTTCACTGCCCTATGGTATGATTTTGACTATGGTGTTTAGAAGTCAAGGTATTGTAATTTCTGATAATGAGCCATCAAAGAACCTTAGACACACTGATTACTATAGCTTGGCTACTGTGCACCGGATGGGCTTTGTGAAGGTTAATGGTCAATGGGAGAGGAAAGGTCATCTGGATGAGAGAGCCGCTGACATTAGGACTTCTGCACCATCTGAGGTTGGTCCATCAGCGAGGCATCCTTCACCAGAGCCTAGCAGATCTTCACCACCTCCTGCTCCTGCTCCTGCTCCTATTCTGCCACCTATGTCATCTGTCGGATTTTCAGATATTCAGTTAGAGCAACTCAAGAGTTTACTTGATGCTCAAAAAGAAGAAATGAAGACAGAGTTTGATAGCCAATTTATGAATTTGAAAGAAACCCTTTACTCTTTGGATGATCGCATTAGAATGATTGAGTCTACCCTTGGTTCCTCTGCTGAATCCTTAAAGAATGATCTCAAGAACATATTTGAAGAGCTTAAGGATATTGGTGGAGACTCAGAGACTTACTCCAAATGCAATGCTGAGCTTCAGGACAAAATTATGACTGCATGTGCATTTGTTGATAGAAGATTAAAGGAATTTGTAAGGACTCAGTGAAGGGATGGCAAGGATTGTAGAAGAACTGCAAAGACGTATTAGAAATAATTTGTAATTATCTTGTAATGAAGTGTCTTTGATAATTAGTCTAGTTTGATGTTGATTTATCTTGAAGCTTTAATGTAATGATGTATAGCTTGATGTTTGATATAGTAGAGTTTCATGTTGTAATATTTGACTTTTGATGTAATGAACTTATCTTATACTTAATGAATATCTTTTGATCCTTGAAAAATCTATCAATTTTGTCATTTTACTTAACCCTTCTTGATCTTTTTGTTGATTACAAAAAAGGGGAGAGTTATGTAAGCATTTCCTAATCGTATATGCATTGAATGTAAAACAAAAAGAGGGGAGAAATATTTAGCTTTTGTATATGCATTGGATCAAGTAAGCTCAATTAAGCTTAATTTATTGGTATCTAATTAACTGCACATAAGGAGAGGCAATTAAAATTGGTATCAAACATTAAAATTTTCTGTTAAAAGGAAGAACAATTGTTAAATTGAACATCATAGGGGAGCTACCTCATTCAGGGGGAGCTTACCTGTGAGGGACAAACATTTGAGAAAATTGGAGTGAGAATCCTATTGTTTACTCATGCATATACTCAATGTTTTTATAATCATCAAAAAGGGGGAGATTGTTGACCCAATTATTGATTTTGATGATTAATAAAAAGATATGAGTATATTCATTTTATTACTAATAGATTTAACAAGTGTTTCAGGGCTTAAAAAGATTTGATCAATCAAAAAGGATAAAGAAATACGTTTTTGAATCAATTGCCAGAAGTATGTTTCAAAATTCAGAGCCTGGAGTCGACACCTAGAAGGTCTGGAGCCGACCCCATGGCGGATCAGATGCTTTCCTGATTTTTGGCACGGTCAGGAGTCGACACTCAGAGTTTCGGAGCCGACCCCTAGATTTTAGGAGCCGACACTTACAGTCTCTGGAGCCGACTCCAATACGAGAACAGAAAGCATTTTTGGACTACTCTGGAGCCGACACTTACAGTTTTTCGGAGCTGACTCCCGAATGCGACGAGCCGACACTTACCTTTTTCGGAGCCGACTCCTCAATGAACTTTTACTTTCTATTTTTGGATACTCGACTTGGAGCCGACACCTGAAAAGTTGGAGCCGACTCCAACCTATCAGGAACGGATTTTCAAAGTATCAGAACGGCCTCCAACGGTAATATTTTTCACCTAATCTCTAACAGATACTTTTCTTGTGTGTAGGAGGAATCCAAGGACAGAAATAACGCTAATTTTTTACCTAATCTTGGATAAAAGAAGAATCTATAAAAGGGGAGTCCGTCTGTTTAAAAAAATGATAAAAAAATAGAGAGAAAACAAATTGAAAAAATCCGAGAAGTCTTGAGCAAGAAATCAATAGGAAAGAGTTAAAGTTCAAATCCATCAACTCCAGAAAGCTCAAAGAGAAATCCAAGGCATTCAAGTTCAAAATCGGAGGATTTTCCAAAAGAAGAAAAAGAGAGCCAAAAGCCTTGTTTTTTCCCAACTTCTCATCTGCAATCTTTGTGAAGAATCCGAGCTGAGGCCTGATTCAACATCTCAAAGGAGAAGAGGAAAAGAAGAAAAGCTCAAATCAACTATGCTTCAAACAGGCTTTTCTAACCTTGTTTATTTATATTGAATATTTGCTCATTTGAGGAGCTGTTTGTTATCGTAAACTCTATTCTCATTTGTTTTTGCTAGTTCAATCAGGGGATTGAATTAGTGGAGGTAGTATACCTCGGGTCAAGCTAGATTAGCTTGGGTTTGGGTTTTGTGCTGGTGAGCCCGGAAAACTAGCTGGGTTCATTGTGATCCCATGGGAAACAACAAGTTTTGAGTTGTGAGCTTGTAAAACAACTCGGCTGTAATCTAGTAGATTATAGTGTGGAACCAAGTGGTACTTGGGAGTGGACGTAGGTGTTGGATACACCGAACCACTATAAAATCCTTGTGTTTGCCGTGTTTTGATTCTCTCTCTCTATCTCTTTGTTTGTGGTTAATATTTATCCTGCATTTAATCTTGTGTATTCCAAAGCCAATTGTTTTAAAAGGTTAAATTTTTTAAGAACCCAATTCGCCCTCCCCCCCCTCTTGGGTTGCCATCTGGGCCAACAGCAGAGGATTGTCGGCCGGTCTTGACTCATCTCGCTTCCTTTGAGTGCGATTTGGAAAGGTGAGATTTCTTCTCAAACTTACACACCAGATCCCCTCCGGCGTTTGCCTATCTCCACTTTCATTTGACTCATGAAATCTGACCTTTTGTCTATAGACCCAATAGAGGATAATTTAGTCTATGACTAGATCGCCGAGATATAACTGATATGCAAAAGGGGACAAGAGCCTACCTTGAGGATCCACCAGGCTAAGCCCAGCGGAAAAAAAGACATCCTTTGCCAAAAGATCATTGGCTGGAAACACCCAACCACTATGAAGGGTGAGCAAATCCTTCTTCTCCTGCTCGGATAACTCTAGGCGAGCCTCCGAGTCCTTCACATAATCCATCCAAATTCTGGGAAAATCAGAACCAATGTTCCCCTCGGCGATAAAGAAGCGAGATTTCCATTCCTTTATGGAAGATGGATTGTCGTTATCATCTTAAACGACTTTCGGGGCCCGATGTAGGGCCACTCGGAGCTCCTCTCGTAGACCAAGATGTGGCAGACCCTGAACATGGGGTGCGTCGCTTCACCCCAGCACGACCGCACATCGATATAAACCCGACGATGTTGCCCCAACTGTTCGGAGCCACCATCGTCGGGCATATGTTGTAGAATCTCATTATTTCCTTCACCAATGGGTAGAGGGGAAACCGGAGACCCGCCCTTAGGCTCTCTTCATAGAGGAAAACTCCAAGCCCTAGCTGCTCCGAGACTCTCTGCTCAAGTTTTGGTATCCATAGAGCAATGTCCCGAGGAACTCGATACCTCCTGCGAACCCTGTCCAAATCCTCCAGGGTCATTATGGAAGCCATGTCGTTTGGGCCCTTCATTTTTCTGAGTCGGGAGGAACAGGCTTCGAATGGAATCGCGAGAATCAGAAAATGTGAACCTTTAAGGGAAAGGAAAAAAGGATAGCGCGGTGGGAATGACCCCCCCCCTAACCCTCCTTTTAAATCACCTTGGTGGAAGGGCAACACATCGTTGCCCAGAATCCCCAAATCTTCAAGCCACCAGCTTGGATGCCTTAGACATCAGGATTTTCCAGGTGTTGCTCCCCCAATCGTCATCCACAAGAAATGAGGGGTTTTTCCACCTCATCCATCGAGAAAAATGGAGTACAATGCGGCATTTATGAAACCATCATTGCATGCCTCTCCGAATCCTCTCATTCAAATTAAGCCACATGGAACTTTACTCCCTATGCTCGAACCTACGCTTCGAACTAGAGAGTAGGGGGCATGTGATAAGGGTTAAAATTGTCATTGCACTAATACTCATGCATACGACAAAGAGGTCGAGGTCACTTTTGATTTTCGATCCTCCAGCTATCACATCTAGAAAATAACAGAGCTGGTACACCTCGGCGAGACCGAACCATTCTCATACCGAACCGTTCTCACGCCTCGACAGGACCGAGCTATCCTCATACCTCGGTCGTACCAAGGTATTCATGTGCCTTGGCAGAGCTGAGCTATTCATGTGCCTCAGCAGAGCCGAGCTATCCTCATACCTTGGTCGGACCGAGGCATTCATTCATATGCCTCGGCAGAGCTGAGCTATTCTTATACCTCGGCCAGACCGAGGTACCCCTGAACCTCTGCAGAACTAAGCGCGAGAGAATTTGAATCCATGATAATTTGACAGGATTCCAGCCACGTGGGCCTCCAACTGCCCTAAAAAAGGAAAAAAGCCAGATAATGCCAGATGTAACATAAAGCCTCCGAGTCACCGAATCTCAAAGCACCAGCTAACCTTTCTAACCATTGATTCTCTAACTAACCAAATTCGGAAGCTACCAATCTCGTCACAAATTTATTTCGAATCAGATTCGAATTATAATGATTTCAGACCCCTGACGATGCACCCAAGGAATCAGGTAGCTGTCTGCCATCACCCTGGCAACCTATATATATATGCCTTATCTTGAAGTCTTCCTGGTATGCTTATTCTTTCCTAAGAAAAAACCCCATTAAAGCTCGAGCAGAGCTCCCCAATGCTCCGAGAGAAGCCGTTCTTGAGAGACTCTTCTACGAGAGCCTTTTCCCCATATCTGCTTGCTATGAATCTCCACTAACTTAGGCATTGAAGGGTCTTCTATAGAGAGCCACCCCCGACACTCTCTACGTGAGGACTATCTTGCAGGTTCCACCCGAACGAGAGATCGGCGTCTAAATCCGGAGTCGGACCGCACCCGAATTAAAAAGCAGATTTTCACAGCAATAATTATATTGTATTCGCACTAGTGAATTATGAATAAAGTGCTGCTACAAAAATATCACACAATAACAATTGTCCCAATGTCCATGGGATGAATTATAAAAAAAGAAGAAAAAAAAGGATTGCGTGCTAGATTCAGCAACAATGTTATAATTTTTTTTTTGGTACAAGCGGATAATCATACTAGTCTAGTACGGATTATCCCATATAGATCAGAATACAAAATTTGCTGTAAAACAGTGGGACAGGGGTCATCCAGCCGCCATATCCAAACACCAGCATGCTGGGCCACTGAAGCTGCCACCCAGTCGGCTGCCGAGTTAGCTTCACGGTAGATATGACGAATCCGGACAGAACCAACTCTCTGCAAGATAGACCATATGTCCATGAGGATAGGAATACTGGGGTCGTCGAAAATATTCTCCTTTTCAGCCATCGAATAACGGTCATCGAATCACCCTCGATCACAAATCGATGAGCATGAAAAAACTGAGAGGTGACAATGTTATAACTTTTGATCGAATGCCATTGGATTTTGTCATCGCGCAGACGTTGTCGCCGAAGTCAATCTGGAAAGCCATTGGATTTTGTGCAGATTTTTGAATAAATTAGTTGGTATTTGAAATTTTCATATTTAAAGTACTATAAATTATTCTCAGAACCTCATTTGCTGTCGATTTTAGGAATAAAGATACCATAAAATTCAATTTTTCCACTAAAGAACAATACCTTAAAGCATTTCGGTATATTACACCTGCATTACTGATTACACTACTTAAAATTAGGATTTGCATTTCAGTGAGTTTATGTGTTATAATTATTTAACATGAGATTATTGTTAAAATTTTGTATTACTTAAATAATTCTTATCAGTAACAATCCTTTGGAATTTAGCACTGGTCATGAAAGATTTCTATACAAGGATAATTTAAATTGAACACGCTAATCTTCTTAATGGTGGAAATTGACTCTTCGATGGATGGACCTACTTGACACTAACCATTGCTGTAGTTTAGGCTACAAAAGCATCCAACATATTGAGTGGTGTCGAGAATGTAAAAAAGGCCTGGATCCATGACTGCCCACGGCCCCATATACCTTGCATCAATGTCATGGATGCACTACAGTAAAAATTAGGTGTAGCAATCCTTTTTTGCCGATGCATAGGATAAGCATGGGGAATTTACGCAGCATACCGACGCTTTAAAAAGCGTCGGCAGGCTTTAACCTATTATTATGGAATTATTATCGAGTGCCTCCCCCCCCCCCTCCCCCCACCCCAACGCCAGTGCCCTAGCCCAATCGAGTGCCTCCCTCGCCAGTGCCCTAGCCCCCTCGAGCTCTCGATCAAGTTCCTCCCCCCTTTCGATCAAGTGCCCTAACCCCCCTCCCCGAGCTCCCGATCAGTGCCTCCTCCCTTCCGATCGAGTGCCTCCCCCCTCTCGATCGAGTTGTGAGGACTCGGTTGATGACCAGCATCAATGTTGAACCAAAAGAAGAGACTGGTGAGGTAGAGGGAGTGGGAAACAGCAGGAAAATGCCTATCAGATTGCAGCATCTGCTGCCTCTTATCTGCAATCTCAAACAAAGGGTATTCTTCCCTTCGGGTCTACAAAGGTAGAGGGGGGACAGGATTCAACTGAAGAAAGAAAAAAAAGATGAAATGGAGCGTGGTGGTCCTGTGAGTTCTGAGGAGGCCTCCTTTGTTGCCACTACAAATTCAGTCACTGGCATGGTTGCTGGGAAGGAGGAGATGAAGCAAGCTGTTGCCAAAGACTTGAACTCACCGCAGTCATCGCCTTGTGAATGGTTTATATGTGATGATGATAGCAGCAGTACAAGATACTTTGCCATTCAGGTGAAATTCCTTTCTTTAAATATCCTTATATGCAGTATTATGCTTTCTGTTCTGACAGGCCAATCAGCGATGGTATGAAGCTGATTTTAAATATTTCAATGTGCAGGGTTCTGGGTCACTGGCTTCTTGGCAAGCAAATCTCTTATTTGAACCTATTCAGTTTGAGGTAATACTTCCTAGAATCGAACTATTTGTTAGTACTTTCAAATATCCTTTTGGTAGAATATTTGATTTTTCCTTTCTTTAATTAGATTTTCAAATGCCCCATTGAGTTGTCTGTGTCAATTATCTTGAGAAAGTTTGATCTAAATTGATTTGTTATTCTATTTTTTTGGTCTTCAATGTTTAGTGTACATATCACAGTGATAGACCAGAAGAGACGTTTTATTCTGCTGTCAATCACAACGGAATCAGCAAAGTTCTTTGTGAGAAAAAAAAATAGCACGCAGTTCATGGGACTCCTGTGGAGATGACTGGATGACCAAGTGGCGTGGCAGGAAGAGGTAAATAGGGATAAATCGTCATAGATCTCTAGGAGTCTGAGAAGTGAAGAGGTAAAATGTAAAAGCTGCTGGTCGCTAATATGCCTTGAAGTTATTAGGAAGCATGCTCTAGAATTTTCCTTTCACACTTGACTTCAGAACACTACAGAGGTCTGTTTTCATATTCCTTTATTTTATCCATAATGGAACCTAGCTGTTGCACCGTGTCTCACAATTTACTTCATCCATGCATGTTAGAGACAAATATGCAATTTATTTATCTGATAAAGCTTCTTTGTTCTGTTGTTTTTAAGCCTGTAACCAGATCATTGAATCCCAATTAATAATATTGAAACATAGCATACAGTGTGTTATTATACTAAGCATTATGGTTTTATACTTCATGATCAACAGCCTTGGAAGAACATTTGTGGGTTTTGAATTAAATCACAGAAAAAATGACATCTGTCTGCTTTCCATAAAAAGTTGACTATTGTTGATTGGGAGATTAGTTTAATTTCATACATGAATTTGTACAGGCTATCATTGTTTAGGCTTGTTCTAGTTTAGGGGACTAGTTTAAACTACTTCATCAATAATGGATGGCTCCCTACCTGCCAGTTGGCTATTGCAATGGACCTTCTGCATAAGTTGCTTTTGCTATAAATTCAACACCAATTGAGAAGGTTTACGTCATGTTGATAGCCATTTGTAAAATGCACTTGAAACTTGATGGCATGTACGTGTTTCCATTTAGTTTACCCACATAGATGGGTAAAATGTGATGAGTAAGATTAGTAAATGATTTATAAAATTATTTAATTCCTTTGTGATAAATATGTTTAAGAGTATGAAATTTTTTTGTTCAGAATCATGATTTTTTTTTTTGCATATGAATCATTTAATGATTATATGGTACACACTGTATGCTATGTGCTGTGGTTCTATCTGTATACATTAGTTGTTCAGAATTCTTGGATTGCAACTTTATACTAATCCCAAGATCCCAACTTGAAACATGTGTATGATAACTTATGGTCTTGGTGCATTTTATTATACTAAGCAAGAAGATGGCTGGTGAGACATTAATTGCATGCAAAAGCTGAGAGAGAGAGAGAGAGAGAGAGCAAAAGCTATACATCATCAATACATCAACCAAACAACTGCAGATATATCTGCAGAAGGGATCAGAAAGTTAAAAAAAAAAAAATTTATATAATAATATTTAAAAAAATTTATATTTATAAATGATATTCGAAGTGGCCAGTGAGGATGTTGAAGGCCACCGATCGAAAAAATATATATATGGCATACTGTGGGACCGCTGGGCGGCGGAGATCGACGAGCGTGGCTGGAGACCTTCGACATGGAGGTTTTAGATGCATCAGATAACCGGAAATGACACTCTTTATTTATCATCTTTAGTAGAATGATGTTTATGTGATTATATGAGACGTCTGTGGACCTAACTCTTGGTCCGAATTGTCTGTCCCCCTCTAATATCTGAATTTTGCAGTTTCTACCCGTATTGTTTGTCTCATCCTCTTGAAATTCTTGACTTAATGTTTTGCTTCTATTCCAGATATGTGCACCAGAAATGGATTGAGGGCGGCAACTATGAGCTATGCATCGAAGATGTAAGAGATGAAATCTGGGACATGGTCAAACCGGTTGACCCTCTGAGGATAACACTTAATGATCTTTTATCCTGCAAGCAAGGTGGAACAGTTGCCAGCATGCTTATAGATGTACGAGGCTTTTGGGCCCATGGCAACAGAGAGAACCTTCTACTGGAAGAGGAAGAGCCAGAAGAAGAGTGATAAACTGTTTCCAATTGATGCAAAGGAAACTATATCCAGTCAACTGGATTGTGGCGTCTCAATCCTATCCACTTTAGTGTTTTGTAAGAGCTTTCAATCTTACCTCTTAGCTGCAAATTTGCAAGTAAAAACTACTCATTATCATTTGTCAGAGGAACTGTTGCTTCTCTCTATGTATGTTATTCATATGCAGAAAAACAACTTGATTAAAACTATATCGGTGATTTGAGTATTGTAAGAAGCAAAGACATATGCATGATGATTTACCGGCAACATTGTACAGTAGTAACCATTGACCAGCTATTTAGGAACTCAATGGGGTAAGATCTTTGTAATTGACAAGGTCCCTCCAAAATTCTATTAAACATATGAGACCCTTCTAATCTGATTGTACCTTGTTATGCTACATGATGATGTTACAAAGTCTCAAGCAGCAGCCCGTAATATTTCACTTTCCAATAAATTGGCATTATTGTCTTAATGCCTTCAAATTCCAGTTGGGGGGCGGGGGGGGGGGTGGGTGGGTGGGTTGGCGGAGGTGTGGTGGGCTGGGCGGGGGTGCGTTTGGGTGGGTGCGTTGGTGGGGGGCGGGGCGGGGTTGGGTTGGCGTGGGTGGCGGTGGGGGGTCGTCGGGGTTGGGTTGGGTTTTTGGGCCGGGGGGGGGGGGGGTTGGGGTGTTTGGGCTGGACGGGTTGGGTTGGGTGCGTGGGGCGGGGATGCGTGGGGGTGGGGGGCGTGGGGGGTGCGGGGCGTGGGGTTGGGTTCGGTTTTTTGGGGGGGGGGGGGGGGGGGGGGGTGTTTGGGCTGGACGGTGGGTTGGGGCGGGGGGGGTGGCGCGGGGTGGGGTTGGGTTCGGTTTTAGCGGGGGGTGGGGTTGGGTGTTTGGGCTGGACGGGTTGGGTTGGGTGCGTGGGCGGGGGGGGGGGGGGGGGGTTGGGGTGTTTGGGCTGGACGGGTTGGGTTGGGTGCGTGGGCGTGGGGTGGGCGGGGGTTGGGGTGTTGGGCTGGACGGGTTGGGTTGGGTGCGTGGGGGGGGTGGCGCGGGGCGTGGGCGGGGGGGGTGGGGGGGGGGGGGGTGTTTGGGCTGGACGGGTTGGGTTGGGTGTGGGGGGCGGGGCGGGGGCGGGAGGCGAGGGTGGGTGCGGGGGTGTTTGGGCTGGTCGGGTTGGGCGCGGGGAGGGGGAGGGGGAGGGGGAGGGGGGCCGCGGGGTGCGAGGGGTGGGGGCGCGGGGGTTTGGGTTGGGTTTTTGGGCGGGGTGCGTTTGGGGTTTGGGGGTGGGGGAGGCGAGGGGAGGGGGGGGGGGGAAGGTGGCGGAGAGTAAAAACATTGCCAGCGGGGAAGGGGGGACGGTTCGTGGGGGGGTGTTTGGGCTGGTCCGGGGGGGGGGGGGGGGGGGGTGTGGTGTGGTAAGGCGCGAGGTTGGCCAGGGGGTGCGAGGGGTCGGGGGCGCGGGGGATTGGGTTGGGTTTTTTGGCGGGGGTGCGTTTTGGGTTTGGGGGGGGGGGGGGGGGGGAGGTGGCGGAGAGTAAAAACATTGCCAACCCTTTTTAAAGCGTTGCAAACTATAATATGCTGACCCTTTAAGTTGGCAAACTTTTTTTTCATCTCCTCTCTAATTACATTTTTAAAAACATCAAAAGGCTATATCCCGACGCTAAAAAAGCATCGAAAAATAACTTTAAAAGCATTATTAGCCCTTGCATTTACTGTAGTGATGCCGATGTGTTGGTTTGACTAGGCATCGATGATGGGCTTTCTATTAAAGTTGAGAGTGGTAGTTGATGTTATTAGAGTAGCTTTAATGACTACAGTCTCGATGTTTATTTTATAGGATAGGCAAAGAAGTTTTAGATAGTGATAGTTTAAAATGCATGTTCAATCGATATTTTTAATTATGAAACTTAAGTGCACTATACTATATGCTTGCCATTAGATTCCCTTGCCTAATGGGCAATGCATGTGCAACCATTCTACTTAATAGTTGGCACATGTTGCTTAAATATATATTTTTTAATAATGATAAATATATGCCAATTGTAAAATAGAATGGTTGTTCACATGTCACTTATTAAGTGAGCAACTAAATGGTAAGCTTCTAGCAAATTGCATCTAAATTTTATCTGATTCCTAGAAGGATTGATAAATAATACATAGACTGAAGAAATGAATTATTTATCGGAATATTATGACCACTAAGGGTATAACATCCATTCAATGGACTAGACAAGACCTATATTATTACATTATTATCACTATTAGTAATAATATTTATTTTTAATAAAAAATCAATTTTAGTAAATTAATGTGGCCATAATTGGACTGTCTATGTTAGCCTGATCTAGATTAGGTTAACGACAATCCATGTGGCTGGTCCTCTTATGTCATTTCTAGAACCATAGCATGTTTATCTCCTTTGAAAAAAAAAAAAAAAAAAAAAAGAAAAACTCTAACATCCCATCCTCGTTCATGAATAAGAAGAAAAGATAGAGAAAAAGAGACCTACTAAGACTTCACGGTTAATTATAAGCCTAATTTGTAGCCAATCCAAAATTTGGTTCAACATCTTGTCTTTAATTACCAACTTTAAATTGTGATCTACAAGTTAATTTTGCTCGTTCCAATGGGTAGTAACACTGAAAGAGGAAATTGATCTTTTGGTTCATACACTGCCAAGTTTAGCCTTCGTTCTTAATGCATTAATCCAGCATAGATCGACCCTGCTACACTAACACTTCATTTGTTGAGGCTTCGCGTATTTAATTGATATTTTAGAGTCGCACGGGGTTTGCGGATGAATTAAAGAAGGAAAGAGAGGATGGAAGGAGGAAGGCGGTCCATTTTCGGCTCGTAACCACTGAGTTGTGGTTGGACCCCCATTCATGCTTTAAAGATGTTGCCGCCGGGATCCGTCCTCCGACTCGGGCGCGGTCGATCCTCAGGGAGTGGGGTGCGGCGGACCTGCAAACAGGAAGCCCACACGCGGAGGGACGCCGGGGGTGGTCCTCCGCGGAAGGCCCTCCGACGCTCAAGTCAGTGAGGAAGGAATCGGCGATCAACCAGACAATGGGGAGGTGGATCTCTCCGGGAGACCTCTCCGGGGGGCGGCCAATCGGGAGCTCTAGGAGGAGCAGAGCACCGACGAGCTGCCGGAAGAGAGGAATGATTCCGGAGTTTTTGTGCGTCAAGAGTGCGTACCTGAGGGAATCTGCCAATCTGATATTTATAGACTGTCACCTGGGGACTTGAGCATCTTCTGGAAGGTTCTGAGGTTGTTACGATACGGGGGTAGACAGAATCAGGCCGTTGTGGGGCCGTTAGAATCCACGCCTTGTCTGTTAAGGGATCGACGGCTGGGAGAGCTCCTGATGTCTTGGGATCTGGGTGAGTAGACCTGGGGCGGTTACAATAGGTCTTAGGCCACGTCTTAACATGATTCCCTGCCTAAGGTGCTACTCGGGTAAGCTTGAGCTCTCCCGCGTCAGGTTCCGCGGAGGTAGACGTCAGGACGTGGATCGCTAGTAGTGGGCTGCTAGCTCGGAAGAGGCCGAGCTAGGGAAGCCCGGAAGAGGCCGAGCTACGGAAGCCCGGAGGAGGCCGAGCTAGGGGCCCGGAAGAGGCCGAGCTACGGAAGCCCGGAGGAGGCCGAGCTACGGAAGGCCGAGCCCGGGAGGCCGAGCTACGGAAGCCCGGAGGAGGCCGAGCTACGGAAGCCCCGAGCTACGGAAGCCCGGAGGAGGCCGAGCTAGGCCGAGCTACGGAGCCCGCCGAGCTAGCCGGAAGAGGCCGAGCTAGGGAAGCCCGGAGGAGGCCGAGCTAGGAAGCCCGGAGGAGGCCGAGCTACGGAAGCCCGGAGGAGGCCGAGCTAGCCCGGAGGAGGCCGAGCTAGCCCGGAGGAGGCCGAGCTAGCCCGGAGGAGGCCGGGAAGCCCGGAGGAGGCCGAGCTAGGGAAGCCCGGAAGAGGCCGAGCTACGGAAGCCCGGAGGAGGCCGAGCTACGGAGCCCGGAAGAGGCCGAGCTACGGAAGCCCGGAGGAGGCCGAGCTAGGGAAGCCCGGAAGAGGCCGAGCTAGGGAAGCCCGGAAGAGGCCGAGCTACGGAAGCCCGGAGGAGGTCAGCCTTAGCCGCCTCGCACGGATATCAATGCAATGACGATTTTACCCCCCAACACATGCCCTCCACTCCCTAGTTCGAAGCGTAGGTTCGGGCGTAGGGAGTATAAGCTCAAGTGGCACGCCCTGGATGGGACGTCTTGGCCTAAACAGTTCGTGCAATGATGCCCTAATTAATGCGATAGGGCCATCGTACCTTCGGAGGTAAGGCTCCTCCACTGGCGACGGTTGAGATTGTGCCGCGCCGTGAATCCCGATCGACATGGAGGTTTGTCGAGGCGATTCCGGACGCCTCGAATGGGACGTCCCGCCTCCCTAGGGCGGTTCCTTGGCGGAGAAGCGAAGTGACAGCTGCCCTATATATATATATATATACGCACATGTGCGCATGTTCGCGGCGTCTTCTCACCTTGTTTTCGGAAGAGCATTGGCCTCTCATCCTCTCCAGCGTTCATCGTTTTCGCCCAGGATTTCCCTCGACCGAGATGGCGATGAGCCCTGAAGATGTGGCCTCAGAAGTCGTTGCTGAGGATTTGGGGAGGATTCACCAGAGGTATGGTCTGCCCATGGATGTAGTTTTGCGGGTGCCGGAACCCGAAGATAGGGTTACTCGGGAGGTAGAGTCTGGAGTCTTTATCTATGAGGATAGTTTTAAGGCGGGTCTTCGTTTCCTCTCCACCCCTTGATGAAGGAGATCATGACCCACTACAACATCTGTCCATCGATGGTGGCTCCAAATAGTTGGCGGAATATCGTCGGATTTATTTCGATGTGTCACCAGATCCAAATCGTTGCAACTCTCCCCCTTTTCCGCACCTGTTACCACCTGACTCCCGGGAGGAAATCGGAGTGGACCTCCATCGGGCCCCGGAGGTCTTTTAATGTCATTGCGGATAAGCCTTCTTCCATCAAGGGGTGGAAGAGCCGATTTGTGATTGCGGAGGGGAACATCGGTTCTGATTTCCCTCGACGATGGGGAGAAGTGGCGAGGGATGCGGAGATGCATCCGGCCTTATCGGCGCAGGAGGAGAGGGACCTGGACGTCCTTCGTAATGGAGGGTATTTTCGGCTAACGACCTGTTATCGGAGGGGGCCCTCTTCGCAGCCGGGCTCAGCCCTCTGGATCCACAAGGTGAGTCCCTTTTTGCACTGTGTATTTCTCTCGATTACCGTGCTTGAGTCTGAGAATGTAAACTCCGGTTTGACAGCCATGAGGTTGGCATTGTCGAGCCTCTCCAAGAGGAAGAGGGGGAAGCGCCCAGGGGAAGGTAGCGGCGCGACAGCGGTCGACCCGAGAAAAGGGCCCATACCTCTGCCAAAAGCCCGCCGGACGTCGGAGCAGTCCCCATAGGGCCGCTGGGAGCGAAGGAGGATCCGGGGAGAATGACTACGGCGCCTGGTGCCCTTGTACTGGAGATATCGGACAGCTCGGATGAAGCTCCGCCGGCCCGTTCGATCGCGTCCCCCTTGAAAGAGGAACCTGCGACGGGTTCAACGGAGGCGGTCGTAGCAGAGGGGCCCATTGCCCCGCGGGATTACCACTGGCTCTAGCGGAGAGAGGAGGAGATAGCCGCAGCGGAGGAAGTTCAGGGGGAGCCCCTGCTTGGTTTGTCCGCCGGGGAGTCTGGTAGTAGTGAGGTCGGGCCGCCCTCAATGGGTCAGGAGGCGGGTTGGACCGAGGACTCGGGGGAGCCTGCGGAGGAGACGCAGGTGGTGGCGATTGGAAAGGACGTGTCGGTGGAGGGAGCACAACAAAGTGGGGGTCCCACGATCGGGGCTCCCTCGAAGAAGATTTTGGGGAGGCTGGCGCTTGGGCTGGCCGAGCTATCTGAAGAGGCCCAAGCCAGGGCCTTGATGGAGGAGGCTGGGAGGTTGAAGGCTTCTCAGCTGGGGATCGTCCAGGCCGGTCCCTCAGGCGGGGCCGGTCAACCCAGCAGTTCGGAGACTAGCATTGATGAGGCGTTTTCTGCCATGGTAAGGTCGATTCTGCATCCGGGTGCGGATCCATCGACGGACAAGTTTGCCGACCTGGGATTGGTCGATGCTGCGTTCGGGCAGCAAGGTGTAGCTGAGAGTATCCATCTCCTTCCTGCCATTGATAACACGACTTTAATGAGGATGACCCGGGACTACGCTTCGCGGGTGAGTCACTTTTCCTGCGTGACAAGTGTTTCCCGATGGATCCCGTCGTGGGCGCTGATTCAGTTTTTGTCTTTGCAGAGCGTTTTGCTTTCCCGGGCGATTTGCTGGCGTCTGAGTTTGGCGATGGGGGCCAGCGTCCAGGCCCGGAGGGAGAACGTCGAGCTCCAGTCGCGGCTGAAGGTGTCTAAGCAGTTCGAAGAGCTCATGGACACAATGGACAGGAACTCGAGGGCGGCTAGGGCGGCACATCAGGCTACCGTGGACGAGGTGTCCAAGCAGAAACGCAGGGTAGAGGAGTTACAGGGACTCCTGGCGAAGAACGACGAAGCATGCCGGGAGCTGGCCAGGATCGAATCAAAAAACACTCCGCAGAGGTGGCGGCGATGCGGCGAGAACACGGCGAGAGTTTGAGCCGGTTGAGGAGAGAGGCCGACGATGAAAGAAGGCGCCTGGCGAGAATGCTGGACGAAGTGGAGGAGAAATTGAAACGGCGTGATGGTGAAATCGCCGATTTGAAGGAGAGTGCTAGGTGGCATCAAGGGATGATGACTCGGGTGAGTGACGAGTTGTCGCAAGCTCGTGGGGAGATTGAAGCCGGACGATCGAAGATCAGTACCCTACAGAGAGGGTCGAGCTGGTCGGCGCTGACAGGACGAGGGCCCGGAGTGAGGCCGAGGAGCTGGCCAAAAGGTTGGCCAGGCGAGAGGGGGAGGTATGCTCCCATTTTACCCTCTTTATTTTTCTACTGGTTCCTTGCGACGCTGACTGATTTTGGCTTTTCCAGATGGCGAAGATGGGGTCGGAGGTTCGGGCTCTCCAAAGTGTGCTCGCGTCCTCCCGCAGCAAGAGCTCGGAACTCGAGACACGGGCTAGCGAGCTTGAGGAACAGAATGCCATTTTGAAGGCCCAAGTGATCGAGGCCGAGAAGCAGACCGCGGAATTCAAAACGCAGCACGCCATTCTCAGGGGTAGGCAGGACGCTATCAGCGTTGATGCCTTCCATCATGGGATAGAAGAGTGTAAACAGCGGATTCTCAGTGAGCGCCGGAGTGGGACCTTTCTTTTCTGAGCGTCGAAGATTCCGAAGACGGCGAATCCGAGGAAGGAGAGGACGAAGACGAACGTGTCGATGTTTCTGATGCCGAGCCTGGCGGCGCCCATGGTCCCAGCGAAGCCACAGTTTCTGAGGGACGATCGCAAACTGCCGCCGAGGGGGCAAGAACATTGGAGAAGGGTGAGTTTAGTCACGCCTCCGTAGGCGCAACTGAGGGCTCCTCAAAGGCTGGTGCGGCCCCTGGTTCGTAGGAGTTGTTATTGTATCTTGTTTGTTTGTCGTTCCTCAATAAAAGAACTTTCGGTTTTGACTTAAGTGCTATCCTGGTTTGGCCTCATCGTCGTTCAGTTTCGCCTTGAGCGATCTGTGGCTTGCTAGCGATCTTGGGTTATCTTTATTCCAATACTAGGCAAACGCGTTAGCTCGGACCGATAGGCGAAATAGGCCGGCTAGGGCCGACAGGTAGAATGGATCGGCCGGGGCCGACGGACAGAATAGATCGGTTGGGACCGACGAAATATAGGTCGGCTGACGCCGATGGATAAATTAGGTTGGCCGGGGCCGATGAATAAAATAGATCGGCTTGGGCCAACGGAAGAAATAGGTCGGCTAGGGCTGACGGATAAAATGGGTCGGCTGGGCCGACGAATGAAATAGGTCGGCTGGAGCCGACAGGTAAGAATAGGTCGGCTGGGGCCGACAGGCAAAAATAAGTCGGCGTGGGCCGACAGGCAAGAATAGGTCGGCTGGGGCCGACGGGCAAGAATAGGTCGGCGTGGGCCGACAGGTAAAAATAGGTCGGCTGGGGCCGACAGGCAAGAATAGGTCGGCCGGGGCCGACGGATGAGATAGGTTTTCGTGCTTCCTGCCATCCTACCAGTGTCCTGCTATCCCGCAGGCAATTCGGTTTTTACTTTACTAGAAGTGGTGATACGGCAGAGTGGGGGTATAAAGCTGCATTAGAGCTTTCCGGAAGGTGCTCTTTTCCCATGCAGGCTACCTTGTTGCGATGCGCACGCAACCGTCCACTATTGGACAGTACTTTTTCAAAGGACGATTTTCTGAGCCCGCCGGTTTTGAAGCGTCAGCGGACGATTTCCTGCATTTAA
Organism: Calamus simplicifolius; assembly: GCA_900491605.1. Classification (NCBI taxonomy): domain Eukaryota; kingdom Viridiplantae; phylum Streptophyta; class Magnoliopsida; order Arecales; family Arecaceae; genus Calamus; species Calamus simplicifolius. Next base: position 103,169 of record UESW01003066.1, on the reverse strand, counting down.
TGACCGCGATTCGGGATCAGGAGGGGATCTTCGTACACGTCCTGGTTCAGGCGGTGGGTTTGGCGCGCAGTGGGGTGCTGCGTTCACCCTGAGGGGCTATGTGGAGGCGTGGGACAGGTGTTTGGATCTCGGGACTTTCAGCTCTGATAGCTCATCCCGAGTCTTTCCTATCTATAAAGAGGGAGAAAGGGGCCATGTTTGGCTATCTCCGAAGTGTCTTTTCTCGCCAGAGCTTTTGCTATGCTCATTTCTCTATTGCTACGAGTGGGAGGATCGACTTTTCCTTTCATGGGCTCCTTGCCGCCGGATAGCTGGGGCGACCGGGGAGTAGTGAAGGACGGTTCATCCTTAGGGGACGAGTCTCGGAGATCATATGGAGAGCGCACAAGGAGAGGGCAGAGATCATACGAGAGCGCACATACGCGCTTCCGTTATGGTTTCTGCGGTTCCTGCTCGGAGACGCAGGGTGGGAGGTGTATGGACGCCTCCGTGGTACGCGCAGGCCTCCCCTTTTCGCTGGCTTGGGTTTCCGTCTCTTTTCTGAGGGGAATCCTTGCCATGGGAGGGAAAATATGGGAGCAACCGGGGTCGGATGGTCCCCGGTTTCTCTTGGCTGGGCGGCGGCATACGATCCAGCACCCCTCCTAGGGGAGCGGGCTGGATCGTCCGGATCCTCAGAATCAGCATCCGCGGGCCATGCCTCCTTTTGGATCTTTTAATTCATCCTGCCCAGGCGGATTTGGCCGTTTCTTGGTTTGCATGATTTGTCGATCCGGGTGTTGGAGCGCCGCAGTTGTCTAGGCTTGCTTTGGAGCAGTTGCCGGAGTTTTGTATTTACCCTTATTTTATGCATTTCAATGCTTTTGAAACGCCTGTGAGGCATTTGTAATTGATCATGATCGGCAATAAAGAGAGTTATATTCAATGTTTCAATCTCTATCTTTTCTTGTGCCGAGCCCACTGTTATTTGTCGTTTGTGGGACATAAAAGTGTCCCGCTCGCCCTTAGACGAGGGTCTCATGTTGCCCGAACTAATCGAGGTTCGTATGCGGCGGTGCAGAGATCGTTCGGCGAAATACGCTCCTTGCTTAGGTCAGGAGTCTGGTATTTTGTGCTCCGCTTTTATCGGAGCTCGGAGTATCGTGAGTATAAAAGCTCGGAGTATCGTGAGTCGGCTTTGGCCGAAGTTCGGGGAGTCTGCACCTTTCCTATTATGACTCGGGGAACTTGTCGCCCGAGTTAGTCAAACTTCGAAGGTGTTCGCCTCGGCCTTGCCGAAGTCTGGAGATTTACGACTCGGCCATGTCGAGGCTCGGGGATTGATAGCTCGACCCTGTCGAGGTTCGGAGAACACTTTACTTGGCCCTGCCAAGGTTCGGAGAATTGGTAGCTCGGCCCTGCCGAGGTTCGGAGAACACTTTACTTGGTCCTGCCAAGGTTCGTAGAATTGGTAGCTCGGCCCTGCCGAGGTTCGGAGAACACTTTACTTGGCCCTGCCAAGGCTCGTAGAATTGGTAGCTCGGCCCTGCCGAGGTTCGAGAACACTTTACTTGGCCCTGCCAAGGTTCGTAGAATTGGTAGCTCGGCCCTGCCGAGGTTCGAGAACACTTTACTTGGCCCTGCCAAGGTTCGTAGAATTGGTAGCTCGGCCCTGCCGAGGTTCGGAGAACACTTTACTTGGCCCTGCCGAGGTTCGGAGAACACTTTACTTGGCCCTGCCAAGGTTCGTAGAATTTGTAGCTCGGCCCTGCCGAGGTTCGGAGAACACTTTACTTGGCCCTGCCAAGGTTCGTAGAATTGGTAGCTCGGCCCTGCCGAGGTTCGGAGAACACTTTACTTGGCCCTGCCAAGGTTCGGAGAATTGGTGGCTTGGCCCTGCCGAGGTTCGGAGAATTGGTGGCTCGGCCTGTCGAGGTTCGGAGAATTGGTAGCTCGGCCCTGCCGAGGTTCGGAGCTTTACTTGGCCCTGCCAAGGTTCGTAGAATTGGTAGCTCGGCCCTGCCAGGGTTCGGAGAACACTTTACTTGGCCCTGCCAAGGTTCGTAGAATTGGTAGCTCGGCCCTGCCGAGGTTCGGAGAACTGGTAGCTCGACCCTGCCGAGGTTCGGAGAATTGGTGGCTCGGCCCTGCCGAGGTTCGGAGAATTGGTGGCTCGGCCCTGCGAGGTTCGGAGAATCGGTAGCTCGGCCCTGCCGAGGTTCGGAGAACACTTTACTTGGCCCTGCCAAGGTTCGTAGAATTGGTGGCTCGGGGGGAGCGAATCAGCCGCCGTTGCAGGCTACGGCGTTAGGTCCTCGTGGCGTTTAATAAGGGGGCGCTCGAGCGGAACGGGCAGCGTGTTGTCGCGCTTTTATTGGCGATGCTGCTCTTTCCGAGGGGGCAATTTATCGGCCGAGCGACGGACTTCCACGTTTTCCGAGGAAGAGGGGCGTATTAAGCAGCCTGGGGAAGCGCCAAATGTATTTAATGCAGGGGGCGACAGATTGGAAAGTGTTCGCCTGGGGAACCTCCGAACAATCTGTTCGCGCTTATCGATCTTACTCGGGATAGGGCGCGACTCTTGGATTCCTCACGCATTAGAATGTCGACACGTGGCAAACTCTCGTGGGTCGGCATTCGCGGCGCGGCCGATCGGGATACCTGCCTGGCGGGTATAAATATGACCGAGGGGATTGGTTTTGGCCATCCCTCGGTCTGAGCTCCGAAAAAGAATGGCCTCTCCAGCGCGATCGTCGAGCGACTCACATTCCTCGGTCAGCGGCCCGCCGTACTCGGAGGGAGGAGTACCTCCGTTACCGTCGATGGGCTGACCCTCGCGTCGGGCCTTGCAATCAATGAGCGGCTTGCGAGGACCGCCGAAGAACTCTTGGATGTCTCGGTCAGGGAGGCGGAAACCTTACGCCGGATAATGGACCGGCAAGAGGAGGAGATCGTGTCCTCGTCAGCAGGTGGCCGACCTGGCAGCACGCCTGGAGGAGTTGCTGGCTCTGGGGGCAACTGACTTCAGGGCCTCTGCCTGCTCCCGTTTTTGCTTTTGTTTTTCCGTGTCTTGTGCCTAGTAGCTCCTTCTTATTTAAATGGAAAATAGACCGTTTTCAAGAATTTCTTTCTTCTTTGAGAATGATTACCTTGATACGCTCGACGGACTTGGGTGTCGGTCTGGTCCCATCGCCCTGCGTATTAATCGTAGATATTTCGAATGACGGTTATAGGGGGTCGCCCAAAGGTTTTCTACTGCTAGGGGGATTCCGGCTCAGCCTGGGGCCCTTGGCCGGTTACGTGAGGCTTTATAGCCTCTTAGGGGTTCTGCCAATGGTGGCATTTTTCGTGCCGATGGTTTTTGTTTAGCGCCCGTTTTCAAACCGGGCGAAGTCCTTCGGGGACTATTTGGGGCCGTTCGGCTTTGGTCGAGGCTTGTAGGTTTAGACCTTTCGCTGGGGTCTTAGCCCGGTTTTTACCTGCCTTGTCATGGCTCGGGGAAACATTTTACTTGGCCCCGCCAAGGTTCGGAGACTTTGTTTTACTTGGCCCTGCCAAGGTTCGGAGATTTTGCTCGGCCCTTTCGGAGTTGCTCGGCCCTGCCGAGGTTCGGAGATTTGTTTTACTTGGCCCTGCCAAGGTTCGGAGATTTGTTGCTCGGCCCTGCCGAGGTTCGGAGATTTTACTTGGCCCTGCCAAGGTTCGGAGAGTTTTACTTGGCCCTGCCAAGGTTCGGAGATTTGTTGCTCGGCCCTGCCGAGGTTCGGAGAGCCGAGGTTCGGAGATTTTACTTGGCCCTGCCAAGGTTCGGAGATTTGTTGCTCGGCCCTGCCGAGGTTCGGAGATTTTACTTGGCCCTGCCAAGGTTCGGAGATTTGTTGCTCGGCCCTGCCGAGGTTCGGAGTTTTACTTGGCCCTGCCAAGGTTCGGAGATTTGTTGCTCGGCCCTGCCGAGGTTCGGAGATTTTACTTGGCCCTGCCAAGGTTCGGAGATTTGTTGCTCGGCCCTGCCGAGGTTCGGAGATTTTACTTGGCCCTGCCAAGGTTCGGAGATTTGTTGCTCGGCCCTGCCGAGGTTCGGAGATTTACTTGGCCCTGCCAAGGTTCGGAGATTTCCTGTCCAGCAGATAACTCGGTTGTGCCGAGGATTGGTAAGCAGCATCTATTTCCTTTTTGATTTATGGCAATATGGTGCATAATGATTCACACAAATAGATAACTGGCGAAGAGGACATACCCTATTGATATATTTGCGGAGGTTGTCCGAGTTCCACGT
>UESW01003066.1:33461-96284 GCA_900491605.1 Calamus simplicifolius | reverse complement strand
GCTTCCTCTGAATAACTCTCCACCCGCAAAGATGGGAGGCCTATTTCCACAGGGATGACGGCCTCCGTGCCAAAAGCCATTCGAAATGGAGTCTCGCCCGTCGGAATTCTCGGGGTGGTGCGATAGGCCCATAAGACATGGTGTAGCTCATCCGCCCACCTGCCTTGGGCTCTGGAGAGGCGAGCTTTGATTCCTTGGAGGAGAGTCCTGTTGGTCACTTCGGCCGCTCCGTTGGCTTGTGGGTGCCCGACCGAAGTAAGGTGGTGACGGATTCCGTGTTCCTCGCAGAATTGGCGGAACTTGGAATTGTCGAACTGCTTACCGTTATCGGTGATTATGGTGTGGGGGAGGCCGAACCGGCAGACGATGGACCTCCATACAAAGTCTCTGGCCCGTGCTTCGGTGATTTGCGCAACTGCTTCCGCTTCAACCCACTTGGTGAAGTAGTCAATGGCGACAAATAAGAATTTCCGCTGTCCCGTCGCCAGCGGGAATGGGCCGAGGATGTCCATCCCCCACTTGGCAAAGGGCCAGGCGGAGGATATAGAAACTAGCTCGGCGGAAGGGAGCCTCTGGATGCTTGAATGTCTCTGGCAGGCGTCACAGGCTCGGACTAGGTCGTCCGCGTCTTTCTGCATGGTCGGCCAGTAATAGCCTTGCCGTAGCACCTTGTGGCATAGGGACCGGCTCCCAGATGGTTGCCGCAAATCCCTTCATGTACCTCTCGTAGAGCATAGTTCGCCTCGGATGGGCGGAGGCATCTGAGCAGCGGCATAGAAAAAGACCGCTTGTAAAGTTGGTGTCAATCAATACATAGTGGGTCGCCTGCAGCTTCAATTTCCTGGCCTCTCTTCGGTCGGATGGGAGCGACCCTTCTTTGAGATAGTTGAGGATAGGGTCGAACCAGGATGGTTCGGCCTCGATTTGCATCACCCGATCGGCTTCCATGATACTCGGCTTTTCCAGAGTCTCCAGATGGAATTTTTGTTCAGCATCCATCGTCTCCGCGGTTGCCAATCGGGAGAGTAGGTCGGCACGGGCGTTTTCCGATCTAGGAATTTGAACAATTTCAAACTCGGCAAAATGGGGAAGTAGGCCGCGCACCTCTTGGAGATATCGGATCATGTTGGGTTCTCGGGCTTCAAACTCTCCCCGCACATGGCCGGCCACCAGCTGAGAGTCGGTGAAGGCGTTAAGCTTTTCCACCTTCAGGTTGCGGGCGATCCGGAGACCAGCTAACAGGGCCTCGTACTCGGCTTCGTTGTTGGAAGCCGGGAAGGAGAATCGGACGCCATATTCGAAGATCATTCCCTCTGGGCTGGTGAGGACTAGACCCGCACCGGAGTGATGGGCGTTGGACGACCCATCGACGTGAAGGAGCCACCGAGCTTCAGGCTTTGGTCCTTCGGGATTTTCTGGGGTAGAGCCGTCTTCTGGGATGGTACACTCGAGGAGGAAATCGGCCAGCACTTGGGCTTTGATGGCCGGAGGTTGAAAATGTATGTCATGCTCGCTTAGTTCGACGGCCCATTTGGTCATCCTCCCCGATGTTTCTGGACGGTGGACCACCGCCTTGATGGGTTGATCGGTGAGGACCGTCACTGAATGTGCTTGAAAATAAGGCCGTAGCTTCCGGACTGAGGTGATCAAAGCCAGCACTATTTTCTCAATCCTGGTGTACCTCGTCTCCGCATCGCGGAGCAGCCTACTCACATAGTAGATCGGCCTCTGGATTTTGCTTTCTTCTTTGACTAGCACCGAGCAAACTGCGCCCTCCGAAACGGCCAGGTACAGAAATAGAGTCTCTCCCGGGATCGGACTACTGAGAAGCGGAGGCGAGCCGAGGTACTTCTTGAGATCTTGAAATGATTTCTGGCACTCAGGAGTCCACTGGAAATTTTTGGCCGATCGGAGAGTTTTGAAGAAGGGGAGGCATCTCTCGGCTGACCGAGCCACGAAGCGGTTAAGGGCCGCTATCCTCCCGGTTAAGCGCTGGACCTCCTTAATAGACGCTGGGGGCGCCATTTGTTGGAGAGCTTGAATCTTCTGAGGGTTAGCCTCGATACCCGCTGGGAGACCATGAAGCCGAGGAATTTCCCGGAATTGACGCCGAAGGCACACTTGGTTGGGTTGAGCTTCATTCCATATTTGCGCAGCGTGGCAAAGCTCTCCGCGAGGTCCTCAACATGCCGCAGCGCTTCCTTGCTTTTGACCAGCATATCATCCACGTACACCTCCATGTTCCGGCCGATTTGCTCCTTGAACACCTTGTTGACCAGCCGCTGGTAGGTCGCTCCTGCATTTTTAAGACCGAAAGGCATAACTCGGTAACAGTAGGTACCTCGGTCGGTTATGAAGGCGGTCTTTTCTTCATCTTCGGGGGCCATCCGGATCTGATTGTAGCCCGAATAGGCATCCATGAATGATAGCATTTGGTGGCCTGAGGTGGCGTCCACGAGCTGGTCGATCCGAGGGAGGGGGAAGCTATCCTTTGGGCATGCCTTGTTGAGGTCGGTGAAGTCGATGCAGATCCTCCATTTGCCATTCGACTTTTCACCATGACGACATTTGACAACCAACTTGGATAATTCACCTCTCGGACAAAATTGGCTTTGATGAGTTTGTCGACCTCCTCTTCAATGGCTTTTTGCCGTTCTGGGGCGAAGCTTCTCTTCTTCTGCTTAACAGGCCTGTGCATCTCGTCCACATTGAGGCGATGGACGAGGACTCGGGGTTAATCCCTGGCATGTCGGAGGCGGTCCAGGCGAAGATGTCCGCATTGCTTTGGAGGAATCTGATCAGCTCGCGACGAGGCTCTCCTTCGAGTAGCGACCCGATCCTTATGGTTCGGTCGGGCCGAGCTTCGTCTAGCGGTACTTCTTCCAGTTCTTCCGCCGGTTCCCCCCGTTGTTCGGCGAAGTCCTCACGAGCGTCTAGCCCGTCAACCTCGGGAATTCTGGACTGAAGGCTCGTGACGAAACATTGCCGAGCCATGGCCTGACTTCCCCGAACCACTCCAACTCCTTGCTCGGTGGGGAACTTCATGACAGATGCGGGATAGAGACAACCGCCTTAAGGGACATCAAGCCGGGCCTGCCGAATATGGCGTTGTATGGGGACCTGAGGTCGGTCACTAAGAAGTCGGTCTGTACAATGGTTACGAGGGGCCAGGTTCCTGCGCGGACCGTCAGGGTGACGATTCCTTCTGGGACGATGACGTCGCCGGTGAATCCCATCAGGGTGGAATCCACGGCTCGAAGGTTTTCCATGAGCAATTTCATCCTGGCAAACACACCGAGGTACAAAACGTTTACCGAGCTTCCACTATCGACCAGGATTCGGCTTACATCATAATTGTTCAAGTTAAGGGATACAACAAGTGCGTCATCATGGGGAAGCTGTATCCCAAGAAGATCATCATCAGAAAAGGAAAGTTCGCCTGTGCGTGCCTTCTTCGGCACCGGTGCATCACCGTCGCCCCTGGAGCTCGATCCGCCGGCCTCTTCAATCATGTTGATACGGCCAACCACGGGCGGATTTGGTGGAGGAGGGAGTTGTGGGAGCTCGGGCTGGCGATCACCTCCTTGTGGCGGCTCAGGTGCTCTTCTGAACTGGTCCAACCGTCCCCGCCGAATCAGTCTCTCGATCTCATTCTTCAGCTGCCAGCATTCTTCAGTGTCATGACCATGCTCCCTATGGTAGCGGCAGTACTTGGCGGGATCTCTTCGGGTCGGGTTCCCTCGGAGAGGTACTGGTCGGGGAAGCTGGCGCTCTATCTCCATGAGGATCTGCGCCGGGGCACAGTCAGCGGAGTGTAGCGATCGAATCGCCTGGGAGGACTCCGGGAGCGATTCCTTGGCGGCAGCGGAGGGACTCTTGGCGGCGGGGCGGACTTGGCCGACGGGCAGGGCGGTGTCTGTCGGGAGCTTTGGGCTCTTGCTTCTTCCTTGCCTGCTCAGCGCGGGCCACTCTCCGCGACTCCTCGACCCGAGCGTATTTGTCCGCAAGGGCCATCATATCAGACAGACATGGGGGGTAGCTGACCTCCATTGCCAAATAGAAGTCGCTCTCCTTTGAAACTCCCCCCGCTAGGGCGGACATAGCCACCTCATGATTAAGGTGGTCCACCTCCAACATGGCCTTGTTGAAACGGCCAAGATAATTTCTCAAGGACTCCCCCTCTCTTTGCTTGACTTCGGAGAGGGAGTCGGATCTCCGTCGGTGGCGGCGGCTGCTGACGAACTGGCCAATAAAAAGGTGGCTCAGCTCGTCGAATGAATCAATGGAACCCGGTTTCAAGGCGTTGAACCAGGTTCGGGCGGATCCTCTGAGGGTGGATGGGAAGGCTCGGCAGAGGATCGCATCAGATGCTCCGTGGAACATCATTATTGACCGGAAGCTGCTGAGATGGTCGTCCGGATCAGTGGAGCCGTGATAGGGCTCGACGGTTGGCAGCTTAACGTGGGAGGGAATCACTTCCTCCATGATCCCCTTAGAGAAAGGGATGCCCTGCTCTGCTTTGGGCTGGGGCAGATGGATCTGCTTGGCGGCGTCCAGCTCCTGACGCATTTCTTGGATCTGACGGCGGATCTCCTCCTCACCGGCTAGAGGAGGGGCTGGGCGCGAGAACCGCAAGGATGGCGTCGAATCATGGTGAGACGTCGCCGGAGAGAGGGAGCGGGCTCGCCGAGATCTGGGAGGATCTCTATCGTAACCGGTTCGAGGGACCGGTTTGTCCCCCCTGGGGCGATGTGGGGGATCCGCTGATTCATGCGGATCAGAGGAGGAGGTTGCCGGCGAAGAAGAAGTCGCCGTTTCTTTCTGGGGATGCGAAGCAGGAGGAGGTGCAAGACGCTCCTGGACCAGGTGGGTAAGAGCCTGGACTTGCTGGACCAGCGTAGCAAACTGGTCCTGGGTCACCGGAATGGCAGGCGGCGACGGAGTCTCGACAGGCGGGGGTTGTGGCGCTGTGGCGCCAGTCGGATCAGGCCTCTGGGAGGCGACCTGATCTTGAGCATCAGAGGTTGCTCTCTTCCGGTTGGCCATCAGAGAGGTTCTTCTCCGGATTAAGATCCTTGTCTCCTTTTTTCAAGTTTTGATGGGACTTGAGGCCCTTCCTCTAGCGCCAATCTGTTGCCGCCGGGATCCGTCCTCCGACTCGGGCGCGGTCGATCTCAGGGAGAGGGGTGCGGCGGACCTGCAAAACAGAAGCCCACACGCGGAGGGACGCTGGGGGTGGTCCTCCGCGGAAGGCCCTCCGACGCTCAAGTCAGTGAGGAAGGAATCGGCGATCAACCAGACAATGGGGAGGTGGATCTCTCCGGGAGACCTCTCCGGGGGGCGGCCAATCGGAGCTCCAGGAGGGCAGAGCACCGACGAGCTGCCGGAAGAGAGGAATGAGGAGTTTTTGTGCGTCAAGAGTCGCGTACCTGAGGGAATCTGCCAATCTGATATTATAGACTGTCACCTGGGGACTTGAGCATCTTCTGGAAGGTTCTGAGGTTGTTACGATACGGGGGTAGACAGAATCAGGCCGTTGTGGGGCCGTTAGAATCCACGCCTTGTCTGTTAAGGGATCGACGGCTGGGAGAGCTCCTTGATGTCTTGGGATCTGGGTGAGTAGACCTGGGGCGGTTACAATAGGTCTTAGGCCACGTCTCAACATGATTCCTTGCCTAAGGTGCTGCTCGGGTAAGCTTGAGCTCTCCCGCGTCAGGTTCCGCGGAGGTAGACGTCAGGGCGTGGATCGCTAGGTAGTAGCGGGCTACGGAAGCCCGGAAGAGGCCGAGCTATAGGAAGGGAGGCCGAGCTAGGGAAGCCCGGAGGAGGCCGAGCTACGGAAGCCCGGAGGAGGCCGAGCTACGGAAGCCCGGAGGAGGCCGAGCTACGGAAGGAGGCCGAGCTAGGGAAGCCCGGAAGAGGCCGAGCTACGGAAGCCCGGAGGAGAGCTACGGAAGCCCGGAGGAGGCCGAGCTACGGAGGCCCGGAAGCCGAGCTAGGAAGCCGAGCTAGGGAAGCCCGGAGGAGGCCGAGCTACGGAAGCCCCGAGCTAGGGAAGCCCGGACCGAGCTAGGGAAGCCCGGAGGAGGCCGAGCTACGGAAGCCCGGAGGAGGCCGAGCTACGGAAGCCCGGAGGAGGCCGAGCTACGGCCCGGAGGAGGCCGAGCTACGGAAGCCGGAGGAGGCCGAGCTACGGAAAGAGGCCGAGCTAGGGAAGCCCGGAAGAGGCCGAGCTAGTCAGGAGGTCAGCCTCAGCCGCCTCGCATGGATATCAATGCGATGACGATTTTACCCCCCAACAAAAGATAACGCTCATTTGTCATGTAGTCGTTATAATCTATTCTTAAAAGAAAATTAATGAAAAGAGAATAACAAGTTAAAGATTATGCTACGAGGATCTTAGTACTCAGGTACCTGGTGCCTACTCCTCCCCTTAAAAAAAAGGAAAAAAAAAAGTTTATTATGATATGTGGTGATGGGAATTATCATGGTCTCCTAGCTAGATTACATGGTAACAGAGAAGGGATCAGTTTAAGACGGAGAACACGCATGGTGGTCAGAAGTGCAGGGGGTACGGGGTGGAGGAGACTAGTCAGCAGATCCGCTGGCGGTGCCGGAAGGAAGGCGCCTTGTTAGGCCGGCAGAGGGAAGGCTCCGAGGGGTTCAACAGATTCTTGTCAGTAATTTGTAATTCCTAGCACTTGGATAGGAATCACAACGGTGCCTCATCATATAACAGTGGTACGTACTTTGAATTATATATTAGTGCGTGACAGCAAGCAAGGTAATAAAATAATAATAATAAAAAACATGATTGGATTGTTGTAATTTGGTGCGACAAAGATGCCTCTGCCAAACTATGCTATTGCACCATTTTGTAATGTGATATAAAGCACATGTTCTCTTGATAAAAATTATCTTTACAGTATTTAAATTTCTTGTTCTCTTGAAGCTCATGTTCTCTTGATAAAAATTATCTTTACAGTAGTTAAATTTCTTGTTCTCTTGATATTATCATCATGCTTCGTTATACTATTCCAACGGTGGCATCAGAGCCAGACCCTTTCATCTAAATTTTTCTTATATTTAAACCATAGCCATGGCAGCAAGCATTAGTGGATCCACCTTCAACTATGCTTAAAACCTTATTCTAATCTTTAATTAAGAGAGATATCATTTTTGAAACATTCAAATGATGGACTCTTTTCATGTTTGAAAGATTTAAAGAACCAGCAAGGTCGAAGGTTTTAGCATCGTGGATGCATGATAACAAAACAACAAGATTTTCTGTAGTTAAGAAAATGATATATTTGATTGTATATTTGCGTTGGTTGACAGGGTTTTCTAAGATGTCATATTTTTACCCTTTATCATAATAACTTTTTTTTTTGTGATATCAGAGTTTGAGATTACTATGATTCTACATCAGATTTGTTATCAAAATTCAAAATTCTAGTGATATTTTGATTCTATCAGGCGGGATAGATAAAAAATTCTATAGAAAACCTTTGCCTGCATTAGCTGCAGCCTGCTACTGCAGAGAGTAGGCTTGGGCTTACTCTTTCAAACAGGAGAAGAGAAGGGAAATATGATGCCCCTCTTAATAGTTCCATATCAAAAAATTGGAAGTTGGTTGGGTGATTTATAACCATTTAAGAAAGATGGATAAACATCAATTGGATTTCTTTTGGGCTGTGATGGTTCAAATTGGTGTGAACCTTGTCCGTCTTGATTTCTTCTAACAAAACGGGTTCATGGGCCCGGATCATTACAATATGATATCAGAGCTATGTACTGGCCAGAAGTGCAGATCAATTACCGAGGGTAGCACCAATTGAATCCCTTTTGGGTTGTGATGGTCCAAATTGATATGGATCTTGTCTGTCTTACTTTCTTGTAATGAAATGGGCCCATAACCCGAGTTGGTACAGGAAATAAATAGTGCATGGGGGAGAAAGATGCTCTCCTTCTGACCAGATGACTTGAAACAAAAGATAAGGCTGAAGCAGCATCCTCTAACGAGCATCTCATCCTCTAGAAAAAGGGTACAGAATAAGAATTAGGAATCGAAAGATGGACTAATTATATTGCAACAAAATGAGAGAAAATTAAAGATCAAGGGAGACAAAGGTGTCCAGCTACCTCAATAGCTGATCGTGCTCTAGCTGTGACTGGGTTGGTAGCAATAAAGGAAGAGAGGAAAAAAGGAAAAAAAAACAAGGAGATAGGGGACCTGCGTCAGGGGCTGGCAGTTGTGATGACTGGCGATAAGTGCATTAGATAGTAGGTGAGGCCTTGGGGTCAGAACTCAGAAGGACAGCGGCTGAAAAAAAAAAAAGGGGATGACCGATGACAATTTGAAACAAAGGTCCTGGAGACTAATTTTACAAACGAGGGAGCTAGGATTTCAGGTAGACCCTCTCTCTCTCTCTCTCTTTTCCTTTCAAATTTTCTCTTCCAATATGGTGACTATTATATTCAGCCTGCACCTTTGTTTAGGTTACACCAATGATTAAGTCGGTTCGATGATCGACTCACAAGAAATTTGCTTGCATAAACCCTTACAATTAAATAATGCACTAATGGATTCATCCTCCCTTGAAAAGATTACACATAGCATCCTTTTCTCCTCTTCCATCACGTGCCATAGTTATAAATATAAAATAGAATAATCAACCCTGGCGTACGTGCTTAGGGAATAGGGTACTTCCTTTTTTTGTGGACGAATCTCCTGCAGTAGCCATATTAGATCATGTGCTATGCATGGGAGCGCAAGTACGAATTCAAGGCATCTAAGTAATTAAGCCTTGGAAATAGAAAAGCCTATTAGGTTTGCACAGGTTTAGAGTTTTTTTTTTTTTTTTTACTCTTTCGCTTGCAATTGCTTAATGTTAGAAAAAATGTTTTTTTTTTTGCAAAATTACTTTATTAAAAAAGGCTAAAAAATTAATCAGAAAATTTATACTTAAAATTAAAATTAAAATTAAAATTAAAATTAAAAGAAATCAAACTGGTCGAGGCGTGTTAAATACTGCCCTAAGGACAAGTTTTCACATTGTTGGCGAATTGTCCCCAAGGTACAACGACCTGATTTGATTCGATCCTCCTACCATAAGCACGATCGGATGGAGGTTCAAACCCAGTAATTCTTCAAATACCCAAATATAATAATAAAATAGTTAAATAAATCTTTTACCACCGGTTGTTTGTTGAGACAGATTTCCTTGTTTAGACTCCTTGTTGAGACAGAATCAGGATTTGTAGCAACAGGATCTTCAAGGAATTGCAGTAACAAAATCTTCAAGGATTTGTAACAACAGAATCTTTAAGGATTTGCGGCAACAGAATTTGCAGCAACATGCAATAGAATCTTCAAGGATTTGCAGCAACAAGATCTTCAAAGATTTACAGCAACAGGCAACAGAATCTTCAAGGATTTGCAACAACAAGATCTTCAAAGATTTGCAGCAACAAGATCGGATTTGCAGCAACAGCAATAGGATTTGCAGCAACGGAATTTTTTTAAGGATTTTTTTTTTGCCTTCTATGTTCACTGCTAATTTCCTTTAGTTTATCCAGATATTTATATTAAAAAAAATGACCATTTCTTCTTGTGACCGTTCCTTCCCAAACGGAAGGAATAGCGGAACGCTCGAGCAAACGCTCGAGCGTTTCCGGAAATCACTGAACGCTCGCGAGCGTTCCGCGAAGCTCGCTGGCGAGCGTTCCGCGAAGCTCGCTGGCGAGCGTTCCGTGAACGCTTGCTAGCGTTTAGCTAGCGTCCCACGCGAGATTTAAATGCTCGCGTGGGGCCTTAACATCCCTTTTTTTTATTTTTAACTTTTCAAGACATCGCCTTTGAAAAAGAAGAAGGTTCACCTTCAACTAGGAAAGTAAAGAAACCTTCACCAAGATCTTTTTCTTTCCTTATCCTTGAACTTTTTCTAAGTTCAGAAGGTTCACCTTTAGGATTAGATCTTTTCCTTTTCTTTGACTCATTAGAGAAACTAGCTTCAAAAGAATCATGAACCAAGTAAGGATTAGAAGAGAGTTGATTTGGTACTTGATTCTTGAAAGGAAAAACATTTTCAAAATAAGTAGCATCTCTAGATTCGATAAGAGTGTTATTTGAGATGCCACTTATATCAGAGTTTATCACTAGGAACCTATTTGTACTGCTATCTAAGGAATAACCTATAAAGATAACATCTACGGTTTTAGGTCCTATTTTTCTTCTCTTGGGTTCAGGTATTCCTACCTTAGCTAAGCATCCCCACATTTTAAGATAATCTAGCCTAGGTGTTCTACCTTTCCAAAGCTCAAAAGGTGTTTTAGGACTATCCTTAAAGGGTATCCTATTTAAAATATAACATGCAGCTAAAAGAGCTTCCCCCCACAAGTTCTCAGGTACGCCTGAACTTATTAACATTGAGTTAACCATATCCATTAATGTACGATTTTTCCGTTCAGCTACACCATTAGACTGAGGAGAGTATGGTTGTGTAACTTCATGAATAATCCCATATTCTTGACAAAATAGAGTCATTTCATTTGAAGTATATTCACCACCGCGATCTGACCTAAATTTCTTAAGCTTTTTCTCAGTTTGGGTTTCAGCTTCTACCTTATAAATCTTAAACTTATCTAATACTTCATCCTTAGATTTTATCAAATATATGTGACAATATCTTGAGAAGTCATCTATGAATGTTACAAAGTAACGACTTCCTCCCCGTGTAGGAAACTTGGTAGAGTCACATACATCGCTATGGACTAATTCAAGAAGTGTTGAACTCCTATTTACTGATTTAAAAGGTTTTCTAGGCATCTTAGCTTGAATACAAATCTCACATTTAAACTTTCTATCAATATGAACATTAGGAATTAGATTAAGATTTGTCATCAAAATTTACATGACCAAGTCTATTATGCCAAACATTTGAAGATTCAACATTAAAAAGAAGAGAACTTTTATTAGATAACTTAGAGGATACATTTAATTTAAAAAGACCTTCACATACAAAACCTTTACCAACAAACTCATTATTACGAGTAATTACAACTTTATTTGACTCTAGAATAATTTTATATCCTCTAGATATAAGAAGAGATCCACTAATCAAATTTCTTCTAACACTAGGAACTAACAACACTTCATGAAGGACCAGGATTTTTTCAGATGTCATCTTTAGATCCACTTGACCTTTCCCAAGCACTTGTGCTGAAGAGTTATTCCCAAGTGTCACACCTCCTCCACTTGATTCCTGAAAGGTGGAGAACCAGGAGAGATCAAAACAAACATGAACATTAGCTCCTGAATCAAGCCACCAATCACAAGAAGATTGGGTTGAGTTAATTAAGAATTTTGAATTTACCGACCTAAAAGAAGGCTCAGCACTATTCTCAACCACGTTAACTTATGGTTTGGATGATTTCCTCAATGGTTCAGTCTTTCGGTGGTAGCAGTCCTTCGCCACATGATTTGTCCTTCCGCACACAAAGCAGAATGTGCCTTTATAATTCTTTGACTTCTGATTCGGTCGGTTCTGATTTGATCGGTTCTGAGGAGGTTTGTATGATTGGTTGGATCTAGATTGAAATTTCTTCTTCTTAAAATTCTTTCTCCTAGGTTTGAATTGATTTGGAGTTGGATTTGACTCGGTCAGATTGATTTTAGGTCCAAGGTCGGTCTTTTGATTTTGATTTAGCTTAAGCCGATGTTCCTCTTCTATCCTAATAGAGTTAATCACTTCTGTTAGGGTCAAGCTACCTTGCTTATGGCTAAGCTCTCGAGTAAAGGATGACCAAGAAGGTGGAAGGGAATCTACTAAGGCTTGGACCTTATAGTTTTCAGAAAAACTACAGCCAATCAACTCTGACTTTCTGAGAAAATCTTGGAATTCATGAATTTGAATGCTAATAGGTTTGGAATCTACCATTATGTACTTTCGAAATTTTGAGATAGTGAATCTATCTAGACCAGCATCAATCATCCCATATTCAGCCTCAAAAGCATCCCATAGTTCCTTAGCAGTTTTAGTAGGAAGGTAGACATCATAAAGATTATCAGATAGGGCACTTAAAATTCTATGTCTACAATGAAAATCTATTTCTTGAGGTGTTTTTGATGAAGATGAGGTATCAACTATACTAGAAGAACCTTGTTGACTATTAGATTTGGGATCTGAAAATTCTATGGCAGAAAATAAACCTAAAGTGGTAAACCATATTTCACTTGGCTTTGCCACCTCCTAAAGAATGATCCATTAAATTTTTCTGATTTAATTGCACTAAGATCATCAGAACCCATTTTGAAAAAATTGGTTTCTTAATTCATTCTGCACAACCAAAAAGTATTTGAATTTTTTCAATTAATGATTTTTTAGATTTTCTAGTTTTTAAATTTAAATTCAAAAGAATTAAATCTAGAAACTATTTACAATAATAATCAAACCACTAAGCAATAATTAACTCAAATAATTTTTTTTTCAAATTTAAATTTTGAATTTTAAATTTTAAATTTAAAACTAATTCTAAGGCTTCTGAACAGATTCAAAAACAATATTTTTTTTAAATACTTATAATAAAATCTAGCACTTTCTAATGATGAAAACTTGTCCTTAGCTGTTAGAAAAATTATTTTTTCCTTTTTACAAAATTACTTTATTAGAAAAATGCTAGAAAATTAATCAAAAAATTTATACTCAAAATTTAAATTAAAATCAAAATTAAAAGGAATCAAACTGGTCGAGGCATGTTAAACACTACCCTAAGGACAAGTTTTTGCCCTCTCGTGCGGGTTGTTGGCGAATTGTCCCCAAGGTACAATGACCTGATTTGATTCGATCCTCCTACCATGAGCAGATCGGGTGAAGGTTCAAACTCAGTGATTCTTCAAATGCCCAAATATAATAATAAAATAGTTAAATAAATCTTTTACCATCGGTTATTTTTTGAGACAGATTTTCTTGTTTAAACTTCTTGTTGAGACAGCATGCAGCACTTAATGTAAGCTATTGTCCCAAAATAAAGATCTCGTGACTCACATATATAATCAAATCTATACTATCCCAGCTGTCAGACAAAGATTCGTCTCTAGTGATGACAATGTAATAAAATTTGGCTCGAAAGTAACCGGCCCGATATTGAGTTTATTCTCACGATGGAAATCCAGTTTTCATGGCATCCATTCTATGTCTAATATTTTAGATTTATGGTATCCCAAGCTGGTTGTCAGTCTCTTATCCATCTAGTTTTTATAGAGAGTCAGGTGATGCTCGTGCGTACAGTCCACATGCATGCTAGGAATTCCAAGAGTGGTGCCGGTGCACCGAGAAGTGGTAACGGCGCAAACACCCAACAAATCTCTCGCTTTTCATGCTCTTTAGTTTATTCTTTTTTTCCTTTAATCCAAGGTTGATCAGCGGAGGTAACGCTGGTTGACTGGTGTGTCTCATGTCTGCCTCTTGGACTCCGGCTATGGCCTTCGAGGTTCAAGTAGCTAGGGACATGATCACGCTCTCCTA
The DNA here is from genome assembly GCA_900491605.1 of Calamus simplicifolius. Lineage (NCBI taxonomy): Eukaryota > Viridiplantae > Streptophyta > Magnoliopsida > Arecales > Arecaceae > Calamus > Calamus simplicifolius. Next base: position 82,758 of record UESW01003066.1, on the reverse strand, counting down.
AGGGCTCATGTGATTGTGGAGTGGGACCTGGCGGTCGATCCAGCTGGTTCCTAGCTAGGTACGTACGTGTCATGTTATCATGTATTTATATGCCCTTCAAACAAAATAGGCCTCTTAATTACGACTGATCCTAGCAAGCATAAATAAATACATCGTTGGAAAGAGACTTCATTCGTCTTCATTAATTTGCTCTTCGATCGACCATATCAGCTCCCATATATAACGCGTCAATGGTGGTGGTTGATGCCTTCTCTCGAGGGACTGCAGATAAGGGAGAGTTTCATCTACAATCGATGACGAGGGGCCAGGAACGGAAGCGAGGCACCAGTCGCGTTATTCCTCTAAGGGGAGGCATTAACGGAGGATAGCAGCAGCTTTTCTACAGAAGATGGTTGAAGCGGCTCAATGCGTCGCGAGAGTTGTAGCGTGCGGACAACCGGAGCATAGAGATAATTAGTTGGTGGTGATCTGCAAATAGGATTGGTAGATCGATCGCTATATATATATGCATGATTTTTCTCATTGCATTTTTCTTTTCAATCCTTTTACTCAAATATAATTTCCTCTATAGAATGCATATCCTGTTAACTCGAAAGCGTTGCAAAGTTTCATTCCACAAGAATAATGCATGCATCGATCCTCTGTACTATCTTGGAGGTTTTCCAAGAATCCTTTGTGGAATAATGTATTTTTGACGATTTTGACAGTAGTGTTTAATTATATGGATAGGCCCGGTTGCATCAGCCGAAGGAAATAGGGTAGACAAACTACTTGAATGCAAAACTTTGTGGATCGAAGGACTTCGCTTTCACAGTCACTGTTCCTCTCATGCACGTGTGCCTCAATTAATATTGGACTTCAGAATCATCATCAAAAGAAAAGAAACTACTACCTCACGCGCGCTTTATTGATGATGGATGTGGAGTCTTACTTCCAGAGAAAATTTTTCTTCTCTTTCTCAATCTTTTAAACGTATAATCCTTATCTCTATTGATGATAGACGTGGGCGATGCTCCCCTAGGAGGAAGAGAAGAGAAAGAAAGGGAGCGGCCTTAATTTGGTTGCTTTCCTTTAATTATTTTTTTCTGACAAAAGTCATTATTCAACATGTGCCATGCGGACAAACATTCCGGGCGTCGAACCTCTCTGATGTCGCGCCAAACTGCCAAGGGAAGCCCGGACTTGGCCTTTTTGTATTATTATGAAGATTAAAATATTGAGACGGGACGCGCACTGTCCAACCCCCAAAAGATACGAGCCTGATGTGCGAGGACCGAGGACGATCAAATTTATGCGAAGTCCGCACGGTTTTAATATTTTTACTTTCTTGATCTAAAATTTGCTCAATTTTAGTGGTGTCGCGCTGAACGGCTTTATATGTAGCATTATTAGAGTTGGAGCCATGCCGGCTCATGGGCGGCACAGTACTGCTAGTGCTAAATCGTATCAGTATAGCCCATTAAATTATACCATATTAGGCTCGTAAAATTCAGTCAGTCGGCTAGACATAGCACTGTTTATATGGGCCTCGGCCGGCAGGACCTATATAGGCATGAGTCGGCATGGCCCATATGGGTCTAATAAAAAATTTAAGTAAAATAATATTTTAATAAATTAAAAAATTATTAAAAATAAAAAATTTATTAATATAAAGTCATCTTAACAGTGAAAGGTTTGGCATAAATCTCTACCAGTTTATTAATTTAAAATCAAAATAGTACATGAAGGAAGGATGGTACATGAAGGAAAGGGGGCTAGGCCTGAACTCCAGAATGCATAAGAAAGGAGAAAAAAATAGAGATGACTTACTCATCAGTAGTATTTGTATCGTCATCATCTTCGCTGGTTGATAATTCTATTTATTATCCCAATTTAACTATTAAAATAAATATTAATTACTTTAAATTTATTAAGAATTGATACTTTTTATGGATGTTTGCAGAAAAGAAGCCTATAGATGGAAAGAACTCGATTTTTGGAGTCCAACGACGCAGACGATACTCAAATCAAGACTCGGTTTGCCCAAAAAGGAAGAAATAGATGATTTCGCATGATTCCCAGTGCAAACTAAGGAAGGTGATATTGAACGGATGGCTGAAAAATTTTCTCTTAATATTTGAACGATCTTGAGCGCCCGATTAACTCCTACTTTGACTAGAAGAAACCCTAAATAAGCCTTATAAAAGGAGGACCTTAGGCAGTAGTTGAGGGAAGAAGTTTCTACAAAGCTCTTTTTATGCTTCTTTTATTTAGATTATTATATTTAGGCTTGGGAGAGAAAAATTATGAAGGGGATGCTGGCAGCAGTAATGCGTGGCTAGATTCCTTCAACTTGGGATGATGATGAAGCCTATAATCAGGTTTTATCTTTCTTTTTGTTCTTAATTTCTATGCAATAAAACTTATGCTCTTCTTTATTATATCTTTTGAGTTATTTTTTTGATCGAGGTTTTGATCTGGCATACACGGCCTGTACCCTCTATCGACGTACCATAATCTCAGGATAGGATACGTGCCTAAGAGAGACAGATCGTAGTATGATAGATTAGATCCTTAACCTTGCAATTATTAGATAGTTTATACTCTAAGAGGATGTACCGTGATCTCCTGATACGGTCCGTGTCTGACAAGAAATAAATTATTCTAATTTTAGATTTGTAAAAATTATTACTATTGCAACATTAAAAAAAAGATAAAACCTATTTGCATGGTGGATTCGGATTCCTAGGTTGATTCTCCTGCTATTTGAATTTTGTTAATTAATTAGTTATTATCTTTTAATAACCGCTATTCTCAATATAATCCTCTATAGATAAATTTTCTTTTTCTATTTCGTGAAATAATTGCCCTTGATCCTTGAGGATACGATCCCGATTCACCACTAGCTATAGTAGTGAGTAGGTTTTATTTTTGACTGCCAACGACAGCGATCAAATTTTGGCACCATTGTCGGGGATCCAGGCACGATTACTTCACAAAAAAAAATAAAAAAATATTATGATTTTTTTCTTAATTTTATTTTATTTTTAATTTTTTTATTGTTTCATTATTATTCATGCTTCTGTATATAAGAAAAGAGTAAAAAAAATTTCTTTTTTGTTGAATAGTTATTGCTCTTTTTAGCTTATTATTTTTTTTACCTTAATTGTTAGATTTTTTTATTTTCTTTTTAATATAAAAAAATTAATTTTCTTCTTATTACAAATCCACTTTTAACCTAATCAAAATTTTCTTTTAATTAACTTACCTTAAAAGAACATGAAATAAAACCCTAAGACACTTTCCATAATATAATTAATTTAAGAAAACAAAATAATAATAAAAAATAAATAAATAAATAAATAAATAAAAATAAAGTATAATAAAAAAAAATAAAATATTTTATTTCTTTGCTTAGATTGACTTAGGTAAATTTATTTTCTGCGAAATTTAAAATTTTTTCATTGACATCTCATAATTTATTAGGAAATTAGAAACTTAATCACAAAATCTTTTAAAAAAACTAATTAAATTAATTTTGTTTGATAATTTTAAGAGTTGGACATCTGCTTATTGCACAGTATTTTTATAATTAACTTTAAGGGCACAAACCTTTAATCAAGATAAGGTGGGGGAGTTGATCACCCTTCCTTGGCTCACAAATCACATCCTTCATTTTGCATTAATCCAAGCCTTTAATTCTAAAATTAATTAGACGTCAGCCCTAAGAAACTCGAGCTCAATAGGACAAGACACCCAAAAGAGTTGGACCGGGTCGAGATTGATTGCTTAACTAGTGTCTATAAAAGGAAAGGAAAGTGGTTACTTAATTGGTTCGGTTCGCTTACCTAGTAAGCAATGGGGGACTCCCACTAACCTTATCCTTAACTGGCTAGTTGATCAGTTATTTTTTGATTTGGAGGGCTCCAAGGCATTCTTGGAAGTTAGGAGCTGTCTAGATCTAAGTTAAACCCAGTGTAGATCTAAGTTAGGAGCTGTCTATTTTCCGTCCCGTTAAGCCATTATAGTTAACGGAGCGGGGACGAGGGTACCCGTTTGCTCGTTTACATAAAAAATAAAATTATTTTATTAAATTTATAATTTATTAAAAATTAAAAAAAATAATTTTTTTTAGGATAAGATAGATCAAACGCCAACAACCAATCATTGATATTGATACATCTAACACATTAGCTTTAACATCGTAACAAACCAGATAGGAAATGATTTATCAAATTCTAATCGCATTTCAAAAAAATAATCTATAAAAAAAATTGCAACTTGGTAGCAAACAATAAGCAACAACATTAAAAATATTAAAATATAAAAATAAATACATTCTAAATAATGAAAATTTTACTCTATGATACTTACTGAAGAAGTGCATGATTCCTATAAAAAAGAAGAAGAATTTGTTAGTAATATGACAAATACTAGTACTATAAACAACAAGGATAAAAATATATTAATAATAATAAATATCTTAATGTCACTAACATCACCATCATCCCAATAATACAAGTCAATATCATCAAACTTTTTCGATGTATCTAACAATTTACCAACACGAGATAATAAAGTAAGAAAAATATTATTATATACTTAAAAAATAATATATGCAAGATAGATGCTTACCTTCAAATTGAGTCCACAATCAACTTTGAACACACATTAAAGCTTCTAATGTTGCAGGCAAAAGTCTACTACGATGAGGATTCATCACTCTACCACTTGTAGAGAAAGCAGATTCAGAAGCAACTGTAGTCATAGGAATAGCAAAGATATACCTAGCAACCTTTTGCAACATAAAAAAATTTCACTCCATTAGTTTTTCATCAATTCAACATATCAAAGTCATCACTATCAGATGCTATAGACTCTTCCAAGTAGAAGTCCAACTCTGTCTTGACTTTCTCCGCGATAATATCTTGAGAAGCTAAATATGCCTCATATCTACTTCTTTTCAGTAATGGACGATTAGGCAAAAGAAACATTGAAGACCCATTGCTAGAACTCTTTTTCTTATATTTGCCTTTATCTCTTGACTCATACTCTTTAACTAAATTGACCATAGTTATCTGACCTTTTTTAATTTCTAATTTGGCACGCTCTTCCCTATAAACTAAAGAAAAATAGCATTCAAATGACTTCATCTTGTACCTTGGATCCAATACATTTACTATGCTCAATATGCCTTGAATGTCATCCGAATACTTGTTAAACTTTTCTATCATCGCCAATGACATATCCTTTATTTCTTATCTTGCAGATGTCATCTACTCATAAAGTGACAACTTAATCTCAATGATCTCCATAAAAAAAAAGATTAGTAGTAGGATATTTCAGGCCAGAGAACAAAACAGTAACATTATAGAAATTCTCTAGTCTTTGCACAATTAACTAGCAACCTTCCAATCCTCATCTGAAGGTAAACAAGTATACTGAGAATCACATTGCTTCAAGCGAGAGAAAATATCTCGATATTCTAAAGTAGTATTAAGCATCAAATATGTAGAATTCTATCTAGTATTGCAATCTAAAACTAGTTTCTTAGTACATGCTATATTCAGTTGTCTTGCAATTTCCTCAAAATTTTATATTCTCTTAGGGGAACTCATCCAAAATACAACACTATCACACACATTTTTAATTCTACTCTCAAACTTGCTAAGCCCCTCTTTCATAATCAGATTTAAAATATATGCAGCACACCTCATATGAAAAAGCTATCCCCCCAAAATAAGTGCACCTCGATCAATCTTACTTTTCATCTTTGAAATCATGCTATCATTCGTACTACAATTATCAATAGTCAAGGTAGACAACTTACGATCAATATTCCAATCCAACAATGTCTCCATAAGTTTGTCACATAGAACATCAGAGGTATATGGAGCAGGCATGTAAACAAGCCTATCAAATTTAAATAATTACAATATTAACATAATAGATATAAGATTAAAGTAAGAAGTGATAAAGAAATAAATTCGTACCTCAATATGCAATTTCTTAACACCCAATCATCATCAATGTAATGTGTCGTGACCACCATGTAATGCTTTCTTTGATTCGAAGAAGTCCATATATCAGTAGTGATGGAAACTCTACTTTTGATTTGGTCAAGAAGACTCGTTACCTTAGTTTTCTTAAGATGATATATCTTCAAAATATCTTTCTTTACTGTATTTCTTGTCACCATCTTAAACAACGGTTGCAGATTATGACAAAAAATTCTAAATCCTGTATGGTCAACCATGAAGAGTGGATACTCATGCAAAATTATCATAGCTGCAAGGTCTTTTCTTGAAACCTCTGGATTGAAAGCATGTAAAGCAAGATTAGGGCTACCTTCCATCAACTTACTTGAACTAGTTGACCTTAATATTTGTTTTATATCTTTTGTGGTTCGATAGAGGCATCTCTTCCAATATCCACGCAAATGAGAGGTGCCATCATTGGGTCCTCCACCCAATTTCTTTTGATAGTAGTTACAAATTGCCTTCAAACTCTCATCGATCATTTTGCGTTCAAAATGGTTCCAAACTTCAGATCGTAAAGACCTTGTTGGAGGAATAGAGTCAGTGGTTTGCATTTTAGGAGTTGAAGAATCTCTAATGGAGCCATCCAATATGTTAGTGTTAGATGTATCAATATCATCATTTTATTGTTCTCGATTGGTCTCCATTTTATCCTAAAAAAATAATAAATTATCATTAAGCACAAAGGCTTCCAAACTGTTAACAAAAACAAAGAATATCAACCAAGAAATTTATTCTGCTTCAATGCCGCACATGGTTAGAGAGAGATTCCAATAAGAAAAGTTGGTATTTTATTTTGCATTATCTATCCATGTGACAGAGGTATAGAAATAATATTAAAAAAAATCCACTCTCTCTGAGATAAGGAAAAAGAGAATAAAAAAGTGAGAAAGAAAACTGCTAACAAGGGGAAAAATCAAAAAATGAAGATTTCTAACGTAACAACTGTAAAAAAAGAATACATTCAAATTTCAAAGTAAAAATAAAGAGATATCTTTCTTTAGAAATAAAAGAAAGAGATAAGTATACCAGAGAAAAAAAAGGTGTTGAAGGGTGTCGATGAGGCAGCGATTGAAGACGATGGAGTAGATTCATAACTTCAGAGTTCATATTAGTGATTGGAGACGATGGAGTAGGTTTAGACTTCAGAACTTCAGATCTGATGTGGCTGATCACTTCCCTTGGGTGGCAGCGTAATACTTTGCACAATTTCCGGAACCAGATGAGTTGATAGCTCGTTTCCGGTGTCGGCCCTTGGCTTCGGCCTCGGCCTCTGGCTTCGGTTTCATCCTCGCCTCGGCCCTTGGCTTCGGCCTCGGCCTCTGGCTACGGCCTCACCCTCGCCTCGGCCTCTGGCTTCGGCCTCGACCTATGGCTTCGGCCTCAACATTGCACGTTTTCCTAGTATAACGGAGCCACTCTCGAATATTGGACCCAGGAATTTAAGGCACCAACCTTCGCATATCTTGCTCATATGTTTTACCAAGATCACGGGCAATTACCAACACACCCTGCAATTGCCGATATACGCGGCACCCATTCAATAATGGCTCACCTGCCCGCCGTTCATGAAGCTCATCCTAACAAAGCAGATTCGATGGTTACAATGGAACAAGGTTAACTTGACCTCTCGAACAGGTATAAGAAAAGGACCCGAGCTCAACGCTGGGGGATATCTCTCTCTCCCTCTTTCAAGCTCCACTCACATACAACATTCCTGTTCTACAACCCACTGACTTGGGCATCGGAGGGTCCCCACCGGAACTACCGGTCTGTGACTTTTTGTAGGCTCTCAAAGAAAGACGGTGACCTCTTTGCATCCTCAAAGGCCCGTGAAGATCTCAGCTCACCCGACGCTCATTGCAAGTGATTTGGCAGCAATAGATTGGCGCACTAGGTAGGGGGGCCGGCAGACAGACGTTCACCTTCACGCATCTGCGACCCCTCAACTTCTGCAAGGGAGACGATGGTAACGACGTGAGCTTAGGAAGCCTCCACCAGCCATGTCGGGGAACACCTCCCACGGGCTGAGCAATCGGAGGCCAACCTTCATGTTCCGCCTCTTGCGCCACCACATGTTAGCCAGGCCGATCGGCTTGACGTCCTGACCAATCAGGTGAAAGATCTGATGACGGTGGTACAGGGATTGCTGGAACATTGCTTCACCGCCATGCCATTGCCAGCTCAACCCCCTCTGCCTCATGAGGAAGGCCATGGAGCCAGTCAACCTCATCAGGGCAGGACTCCTCCTGAGGCCTCTCACCACTCGATCCCTGAACCTCGCCATCGGGAGACCTTAAAGCGACGACGATCTCTCTTCCGCCATTCTGATCGCTCCCACCGGCGGAATGGAGAGAAGGAACCAAGGCATGTGCACTCCCTGCACCGGCGGTCTTCCCCATCCTCCTCTTTCAACTCCTCTAAAGAAAACACCAACAAGAAGGCCGCTCGTCGGGCCGAACGGCGGCTTGATGAGTATCATCAGCGATTGGAGGAGCTTAGTCGCCGGATCACCAACCCTCATGGGATGGACTACGACCACCATCCCCCGCTTTCTCGCTGCATCATGGAGGAGCCGGTCCCACCTCGGTTCTGTCTTCCCCAGTTGGACCCATATGATGGTACAACGAATCTTCTGGACCACTTGGAGAGCTACAAGGTCCTCATACAAGTCCAGAGGGCGACATACTCTCTCCTGTGTGTTACCTTTCCGGCCACACTTCGGAAGGTGGCGCACGCATGGTATTCCCGTTTGCCACCACGTAGCATCAATTCTTTCAGACAACTCGAGCGATCTTTCTTAGCCTACTTTGATGCATGTCGAAAGATCCCTCGAGTGGCTGATAGTTTATTCACTGTCCAGCAAAGGAGCGGTGAGACTCTAAAGGATTTCGTTGCTCAGTTCAAGGAGGCCGCACTGGAGGTTTATAACTTGGAGGACTCTGTAGCCACCCTAGCCCTAAAGCGAGGGATCCATCCTTCCAGGTTTGCTTACTCTCTGGACAAAAAACCTTCCAGCTCCTACGCTGAACTGCTAAGCCAGGCGCAGAAGTACATTCATGCCGATGAAGCAGACTCTTCTAGAAGGGAAGCCGACAAAGGTTCCAGCAAGAAGCCAATATCCATGGAACCCGCCGGAGGACGATCTAGAAAGCCTGAGCCACCTCGTCGCTCAGACAACCAGCCTCAAACACTCATTCCCAAGGAGCGGTTCACCCCTCTCCTCGCTCCAGTTTCTCACATCCTGTTGGAGATCGAGGACGAGCCCTACTTCCAACGCCCGCCCCCCATGAAGCCAGGGGTTCTCGCAGCAAGGAACTACTGCCGGTATCACCAAGATTATGGGTATGACACTGAAGACTGCCGCCTTTTGAAAAAGGCCATTGAAGAACTTGTCCAACAAGGTCATTTGGGCAAGTTTGCTCGAAGAGGAAACCCTCCTACTTCGGGTCCATCGGTGCCTCTTGCACCTCAGATCGGCATGGACAACACCCTGATGGAAAAGACGATAGCCATGATTTCCTGAGGGGCAGGAAACAGCTCAAAAGACGACATGAGGGGTTAGACTCTGTAATTCCTTTCTTTAGGAAGGACTTGGATGGGGTAGTTAACAAATATGATGACAGCATCGTCATGTCTATGACCATAGTCAAACACCCTGTAAAAGAATTTTAGTAGATAGTGGAAGTTCTGTTGATGTTTTGAGCCACGAGGCTTTTGTTCGAATGAACCTGTCTAACTCCTCTCTTCAACCTGTCACCACGCCTCTAATGGGTTTTACCGGAGATTCCGTGAGTGTCGAAGGGGAGATCGCTCTCCCTATCATAGCTGGGACTCCACCGCGTCAGAGCACAGTAGTCATAAACTTCCTGGTGGTCCGGGTCCCATTGGCTTACAACGCTATCTTGGGACGGCCTGGCTTGAATTTACTGGATGCTATTATATCCACCAAGAGATTGCTGGTGAGGTTCCCCATCGATGAAGGGGTCGGAGAAATGAAGGGAGAACAGAGCCCGCTGCCGCTCTGCTACCACTTAGCCCCCAGTCCGCAAGAGACGGTGTCGGCAGCAGCGCCTGAACCGCTCGACCCCTGAGACCTAGAAAGGAGAGGGGAGCCAGCTGAGCACCTCCTAACCTTCCCTTGGGGAGGACCCGACGAGGACCATCCAGATTGGAGCACTACTTTCGGAAGAGGCACGCGATCGGCTCCTTGCTTTCCTGCGTGCCAATTCCGACATCTTCGCGTGGTCGTCATCTGATATGCCAGGCATCCCTAAGGAGATAATCACTCACCAGCTCAACCTCAAGCCAAAATGCCGGCCCGTTCGATAGAAGAAGAGGAGCTTCGCTCCAGATAGACAGAAGGCCATTGACGAGGAAATCGCAAGCTCAAAGCTGCGAGCCATATCCGGAAAGTTCACTATCCCGATTGGTTGACTAACGTCGTGATGGTCTGTAAGGCCAATAGGAACTGGAGGATGTGTGTAGACTTCACGGACCTCAACAAAGCATGCCCCAAGGATAGTTTTCCTTTGCCTCGGATCGATCAACTAGTGGACGCTACGTCCAGTCATGAGACCCTTAGTTTCATGGATGCCTTCTCTGGGTACAATCAAATCAGGATGAACCCGGCCGATGAGGAAGCTACTTCTTTCATAACTGAGAAGGGACTATATTGGTACAAGGTGATGCCGTTCGGACTGAAAAACACGGGGACCACTTACCAAAGGCTAATGAATAAAATCTTTGAGGACCAAATCGGACGCAACTTGGAGGTATATGTGGACGACATGCTGACAAAAAGTATTCGCAACACCAACCATATCGCCGACCTGACAGAGACCTTTGGTAACCTCTGCCGATGCTAGATGAGGCTGAATCCTCGCAAGTGCGCCTTTGGGGTGACAGCCGGCAAGTTCTTGGGTTTCATGGTGACCCAACGTGGAATCGAGGTGAACCCCGATAAAGTTTGAGCATTTTGGACATGAAGTCTCCCGCCAACAAGAAGGACGTGCAATGCTTGACGGGAAGGGTGGCGGATTTGAGCCGTTTTCTATCCAAGTCTACTGAGAGATGTTTGCCTTTCTTCAAGGCACTGTGCAGGGTCAACGGATTCGAATGGACGAAGGGGTGCCAGGAGGTCTTCGAGGGACTAAAAGAATTTCTATCCACCCCACCGCTATTGTCCAAGCCGAAGGGTAGAGAAGAACTTCTTCTGTACCTCGTGGCTTCTCCCGAAGCTGTCAGTTCCGTGCTGGTTTGCATGGACACCGACGGAACACAAAAGCTGATGTATTACACCAGCAAGGTGCTTCATGATGCGGAGACCAAGTATTCGAGAATCGAGAAGATTATCTTCGCGTTAATTGTCTTCGCCTAGCGCCTCCGACCCTATTTTCAAGCTCATTCGATCCCGGTGGTCACGGACCAACCACTCAAGGCGATTCTTGCTCGTCCGGACACTTTGGGCCGACTGGCGAAGTGGGCGCTCAAGCTGGGAGAGTTTGGCCTATCTTTCTGTCCCTGATTGGCTATGAAGTCTCAGGTCCTGGCAGATTTCTTGGTCGAATGCACCTGAGACGAGGAGCAACCAGAAGAGTCCCATACAAACCCCTCAACTCCTGGGACCAGAGAGGATGAATGATCCTTCATGTGGATGGAGCATCAAATTCCCAAGGGAGCGGAGCGATCCTCATCCTGGCTAACCCGGACGGAGTTGTAATCGAGTGCGCTCTCCGCTTTCTCTTTCCAGCCACTAACAATCAAGCGGAGTATGAATCCCTATTGTCTGGAATAAGGTTGGCCCGGGAGCTCGGGGTGAAGCACCTTAGAGCATTCACTGACTCCCAGCTAGTCACTGGCCAAATCACAGGAGAGTACGAGGTGCGGGATCCTACTATGTCCCGTTACTTGAGTATGGTGCAGTTGCAAGCCTCTCCCTTAGCTTACTTCAGCATCAGCTACATTCCTCAAGGGGAGAACGCTCGAGCTGACGCTCTGTCCCAGCTCGCTACCTCAGTCGATGGGACGTTAGGAAAAGCTTACATAGAGCATCTGGAAGCCCCAAGTATCGAAACAACATAAGAAGCCCTACCAGTCGAGCAAGAGCCTTCTTGGATGGACGCTTATGTCCGTATCTCACCAACAGCACCCTCCCTGAAGACCTAGCCAAGGCTAAGCTACTCAAGCGGCGGGCCCTAAAATTTCTTATAATGGAAGGAAAGCTCTACCGAAGATCATTCTCGTACCAGGTCCTCAAATGCATCAGCCCCACGGAAGCAGACTACATCCTGCGAGAAATACATGAAGGCGTATGCGGGAGTCATCTGGGGGGCAGAGCTTTGGTGTACAAAGCCTTGCGACAAGGGTACTACTGGCTGACAATGAGGGAGGATGCATCCGAGCTCGTCAAAAGATGTGACAGTTGCCAACGCCATGCCAACGTCTAGCGCCAACCGGCGTCCCAGCTGACCCCCCTTGCTGCACCTTGGCTCTTCGCCCAATGGGGTATGGACATCCTGGGACCATTCCTTTCATCCTCCAGTCAGCGCAAATTCCTCTGGGTAGCCGTCGGCCATTTCACCAAGTGGATCAGGCCGAAACACTCGCCAAGATCACCGAGGGCAAGGTGAGATCTTTCTTCTGGAAATCTATAGTGTGCCGGTTCGGGTTGCCGCACACCCACGTCACTGACAATAGCCGGCAGTTTGACAACACGGCCTTCCGAGAGTTCTGCACCGAGCTAGGCATTCATCAGCGATTCTCCTCTGTGGGGCATCCCCAGACCAACGGCGCGGCCGAGGTGAACAACCACACTATTCTTCAAGGGCTTAGGGCTCGGCTAGATGACTGTAAAGGACGGTGGATGGAAGAGCTCCCCAGTGTGCTGTGGGCCTACCACACAACGCCGTGAGCCCCCACCGGAGAGACTCCTTTCAGTCTGATTTTTGGGTCCGAAGCTATCATTCCAGTGGAGATAGGTGTCCCGAGCCCTCGGATGGAGTCGTACAGCGAGGGCGACAACCCAAATCAATTGCGGGCCGACCTCGACCTAGTGGAGGAACTACGAGACCGAGCGCGGCTCCGGATGATGGCCTTCCGTTAGCAGGCGGCCAGGTACTACAATGCCCGAGTTCATCCCAAGACATAAATTGATATATTAATAAAAGTTATTTAGCAGTTTATTCATTACAAGAACATCTTCTTAATACTCCTGATTGTAATGAAGCCCTTAGGATCTTCCTTCACAATAAAGGAGGATTTATCTTTGAAGGTCCTCAAAAAGGTTCACGACCATATGATATACTATGACAGGGCCATAGTACTATCAATTATAGGATGTTGTATATCATATTTGTTGGTTGTTCTCTTAACTAAGGAGTGTAGAGACACTGGTATGACATGCAGGTGAAAGTGTAGGAGTATATTTTACCGAACGTGACTCATTTCCGGATACTCTACTGTCAAGAGTTAATCCGAGAAGATACAGGTATAAGTATCCTTCAGACCTAAAGATCACAACTAGTGGCTTACAAGCAACTCATTGTACTTAGGTGCCGGACCACCTGGATTTCTAATCCAGCTACGAAAGGTTACTAGGTGCAGTCAAGTACTTATGGTAGTCAGTTGTGGATCAAGATGGAATTTGACCTATCCCGTTAAAAGGAGAAATGCTTGTGTTTCAATTTAGCAAGACCTTGGCCAAGACACTTCATGTGAAAGTCACATGATCACTAAAATTGAAATCACTTTATAGATTTGCTATTTAGAGTTGACAGGCTCTTAAGCCATCCTTAGCATTTGTAGTCAAGAGGATGAATTATACGGTAACTATTGTTAGGGTGCTTGGAGTTTGCTCAGCAACTCTTCAACCTATCCGAACGTCGGGTTCCATTGCTAGATGGGCACATCGATTAGTATAGAAAGTTGTTTCTATGCTACCAGCTTAGGTTCGAACCTAGAGAGTCATACGCATAGAAGTTTCCTAGGATGATCTGTTTGCTGATCAATGATTGAGAATCGTATATGATTTAATTAATCAATTTGATTGATTGAATTATCTCAATTGGATTAAGTACAATTGAATAAGATTTAATTTGGTTTAAGTCTATTAGAAGGACTAGTCAATTTTAAATATTGATTTAAAATTAGACTTGATTTGGATTTAAATAGATTCAGGACTAGCCAAATTTGATTTGGGCTAGGATCATGATCTATGTGGGTTCAGTCCAATAAATTCAGATTAGCTTAAACCAAAAACTAAACCCAAACCTCTCGCATATGTCTGAGAGATTAAATTCACATATATAATTTAATGTCTTGCATTAATCTTCTCCAAACAATTCCGTCGGAATTCTAAAGTGTTAGAATTTATATGAAATAAATGCGCCTCTTTGTATTAACCAAGCGCTACGGTTCGACAACTCTTTGGTTTTTATCGAACGTCAGAATTAACCAAGCGCTACGGTTCGACGACTCTTTGGTTTTTACCAAATGTCGGAATTAATCAAGTGCTATGGTTCGGCGTCTCTTTGGTTTTTGCCAAGCGACAGAATTCTAAATGTTAGAATTTAATGGGCTGGCTAAAAAGAGACTATAAATAGAGGACATTCCTCACCTGATTACAAAGAAGAAAAAAAAACAATACATAATATGTCGTGAATTGATTTTCTAAAGAATTAGAATAGAAAATCCTAGTGATTCTGGTGCTAACGGAAGTGTGGAGGATCCTAAAGAAGAATTCAAGTGGGAGGATTCAAGATCAACAAAGTCGTTTTCCGCAAGCTAGCACTCCCAGGAATCCGATCATTCGGAGCTTCGCGTAGACGATACTAGAGGCCGGACGATTGAACGGCTGCAGAGCATAAAAGGATTTACCAATTGCCTTTAAGGTAAGTGATATGATCCCTAGATCTTAAGGCATGCTTCAAGATAAAAAGTATGACTTCTTGCCTTGAAGATCAAGACATGATCTTGATAGTTTTATTTATATGCATATTTTGGATCAATCGATCATATATACAAGGCAAAGATATGATCTTGATGCATGTTAGATAGATTAGTATGTAATCTTTAAATTTCTGCATTGATAATTATTATCAATTTTTAAAACATGCATGTCGGAGATTGTTTTCTCCTTCAGTTCCGCCTCGGAGACTTAGTCCTTCGGCGAGCTAAAGTTTCAAAGCCGACGGAAGGAGGCAAGCTAGCGCCAAGATGGGAAGGACCCTACTGAGTCAAGGAGGCATTTTACCATGGAGCGTACAAAGTCGAGGGGTTAGATGGGAAGCCTCTTCCCCGCACTTAGAACGCAGACAATCTACGCCGGTATTATCAATAGTTTGTTAATTTCCTTAGCTTGAACCTGTCTACCAGGGTACTATTCTGAATATTCTCACTGACATGACTTTGAGTAATCCTGCTTCTCAATCTAAACCCGAGTCTCCCCTCAGCACTAAAGCTCGACTCCGCGTCGGCATTCTAAGCCCGAGTCTCCCCTCGGCACTCTAAGCCCAAGTCTCCCCTCGGCACTCAGCCCAGCTCTGCATCGGCACTCTAAGCCCGAGTCTCCCCTTGGAACTCTAAGCCCGGCTCCACGTCGGCACTCTAAGCCCGGCTCCGCATCGGCATTCCAAGCCAGAGTCTCCCCTCGGTGCTCAGCCTGGCTCCGTATTGGCACTCCAAGCCAGAATCTCCCCTCGGTGCTTAGCCCGGCTCCGTGTCGGCACTCCAAGCCAGAGCCTCCCGTCGGTACTCTAAGCCTGAGTCTCCCCTCAGCACTCTAAGCCCGGCTCTGTGTCGGCACTCCAAGCCTGAGTCTCCCCTTGGCACTAAAACTCGACTCCATGTCGGCATTCTAAGCCCGAGTCTCCCCTTGGCACTCTAAGCCCGAGTCTCCCCTCGACACTCAGCCCGGCTCCGCATCGGCACTCTAAGCCTGAGTCTCCCCTCGGCACTCTAAGCACGGCTCCGCATCGGCACTCTAAGCCCGGCTCCGCATCGGCATTTCAAGCCAAAGTCTTCCCTCGGCACTCAGCCCGGCTCCGCATCGGCACTCTAAGCCCGAGCGTCGCCTGGGTACTCTAAGCCCAGCTCCACGTCGGCACTCCAAGCCAGAGCCTCCCATCGGCACTTTAAGCCCGAGTCTCCCCTCGGCACTCTAAGCCCGGCTCTGCGTTGGCACTCTAAGCTCTGCGTCGGCACTCCAAGCCCGAGTCTCCCCTCAGCACTAAAGCCTGACTCCACATCGGCATTCTAAGCCCGAGTCTTCCTTCGACACTCTAAGCCCGAGTCTCCACTCGGCACTCAGCCCGGCTCGGCATCGGCACTCTAAGCCCGAGTCTCCCCTCGGCACTCTAAGCTCGGCTCCGCGTCGGCACTCTAAGCCCGGCTCCGTATCGGCATTCCAAGCCAGAGTCTCCCCTCGGCACTCTAAGCCCGGCTCCGCGTCGGCACTTAACCCTACTCCGCATCGGCACTTAGCTCGACCCGTGTCAGCACATGGCTCGACTCCATGTCGGCACTTGGCTCGACCCCGCGTCGGCACTTGGCTCGACCCCGTGTCGGCACTTGGCTCGACTCCATGGCGGCACTTGGCTCGACTCTGTGTCGGCACTTGTCTCGACTCTGCGTTGGAACTTAGCTTGACTTCGCATCGAAACATATTTGACTCTGCGTCGGTACACAAACTGATCCCACATCATCTCTCTGGCTGACTTCCTAGCTCTGTCCTAGACCGAGATCGTGTTGGAGTTCTCCCTGGGCACCACTATGGAAACATCCTGCGATGTATGGTCGAGTGGTCTAGTCATTGGAATTTGGTTCGTTTCGACTTATTCACTAGACGACCTGACTATAGTGTAAGTCGTGAGCATCATGGGTCAAAATTCCATTAATAGCAACAGTTTACAAAATTGTCGATTTAAGTCGGACTTGATACAAAGCAAGGAAAGTAAAAGAAACTAGAGTTCAGTCGGAGCTAAGCCATCATCTTTGGGAACTTCGTCTGGCTCCAGCTCTTCAATTTCCTCGAGGCCGTAGAGTATGTGTATTTTTTCCTTGCAATCTTGAAAGCCGCCCTCGTATGCAAACGTGGTTGTCTCAGCCAGCTCCCTATTGAAGGCCTTGGACTTCTTAAAATCTTCTACGGCCTTGACGGCTTTCTTCTCGGCATCGGAGGCCTTCTCCTCGGCCTCAGTGGCCCTCTTCTCGACCTCAGCGGCCTTCTTCTCGGCCTCGGTCACCGCCGCCCTCAGATGTGCTGCCTCAGCGTCTTGTTGGCGAGCGATTTCCTCGGTGTTCTCGGCCCGCTCCCTGGCCACTCCAATCTCAATGGTGGCAGAGTGTAGCCGGTGCTTCAGTAGGTAAATCTCCGCTTCAGTGGCTTTTTGCTTCTCTTCGGCCACCCTCTGCTTTTCCTCTGCCCCTGAGCGTTATCAAGCTCATTGGCCGTCTGGCGTTGGGCCACTTCCAATGCCTCCTCCGCCTTCTCAGCCCGTGCCAGGTTACGAAATCGGGCAGCCTCGGCTTCAGCCTTTTGCACCCAGGCAGTCTCCGCCCGGGCCTCCTCCAGGGCTGCCTCTGCCCTCTCTGCTCTAATCCAGACTTCTCGAATTTCCTCCATAGATTGATCGAGAGTGGCCTCGGCCTGGGACCAAAGGCCCCTCATGGTAGTCATAGAATTCAATGCATGATCGGATGTTTAGGTTAGATAAAGAACAGTCACAAAAGTTTTGGCAATGGAACAATACTTACCCAAAGATGTGCCATGGACGCCACCTAGAAGAATGTAGATCTCCCTTGGTGACGAAGGAACCTTTGTAGCTTGGGCACGGAAGCCTGGGCCAATGTCTGCTCGGCCCAACGGCTATGGCGCGTTAGAATTGATTAAAATGAGTGATCGACACCATCCCTCTCCGCTGGCCTCATGGCTATAGGTGAGGACTCAGCCTCCGACTCTGTCCCCTCTGGCACCTTTACTGGTGGAGACGCCTCGGCCGCTGCCCCTTCGGGAGATAAGGCACCTTTCGGAGTCAACCTTGTAGCTGAGTTGGCCGGTTCTGCTTCGGTGGCTATGGGCCGTGGTGATGGCTCTTTAGTCCCCCGCTCCAAAGATGTGTCGATTAAATCAATAGGAGACGGATGCAGTACTGGTGAAGGCGAATGAGGTAGATCTCTTTCCCCCATCTCGTTCCACCCTGATGCCTCTCTAGCCTAGGCCCTTACCGCCTCGCTTTCTAGGGCTTTGCCGGCTTCGGCCCTTTCCACCTCGCTCCCATTAGAGGCCTCTCTGACCTTAGCTTCTCCCTCAATCTCGCCCTTCCAAAGGCCTCTCCGGCCTCGGTCCTCCTGACAATCTTGGTGACGGCCCTCCTTTCGGTAGGGGTCCCATCTGCCTTGACTTTTCTTTTCCTTATGGCAGCCTGTCTTATCTCGCGAAGTGATGGTGCCATTCCTATATCAAGGAACATGAAAGGAAGTGTTAAAAAAAAAGAAAGAGAGAAAGAGAGGAGGAGAGGAGAAGGACAGAAAAAAGCAAGGTGAGTAATCAGCCACTCACCACTGGACGGAATAAGGTCAGCAAGACGGAGGTTTTCTTCGATCAAAAGCTGGTTGCACCGAGGGATGTCGGCAGTCAGAAGTTGCCCAAATGCCATTCGATCCCTCGAGAGTATGGAAGAGTCCCTATTTGCGTCAGCATTGGGTGTTCCCCAGGTTTCACTCATCCCCTCAACGTCGACAAAAAAGAATCTATCTTTCCACCGTTTGATGGATGTGAAAGATATAGTCTAAGAATCCTGGTGGGTCTAGGGTTAAAGGACCACCACCCCGCTTGCTTACGGAGGGTGTAGAAGCTACGGAATCAGGAGATGCTAGCCTCTATACCATGAAAGTGACAAAGTATCATGAAGCCGATGATGGTTCGGATGGAATTGGGGACTAACTGGGCAGTTGCCAAGGAGTATCTATCTAGGAGGTTGAGAATAAAGGGTGGATGGGTAACCAAAGCCTCACCTTAAAGAAAGCTCCGTACAAGGCAACCCTTCTAGAACAGAAAGATGTAACCCTATCATCAGGAGGGGTAGGACAGACACATGTTGGAAGGAAAATTATACTTGGCTCTAAGGTTCACAATATCTTAGGCCAACATGGTGGAGGCAGTCCATTCAGGGGACTCCTTCGCAGCAGTGGACGGACCGGCGATGGCCGGACAGCACTAGGGTGGGGCCCGTCTGGCGGCGGACGAATCCCAGTTGCGGATCGTCCGGTCACTCACCACCGTTCCAATGGAACGTGGTCGGAAGATGAAGAGGACCAACTAAGCCCCGGAGAAGATGAAGGCAGTGAAGGAACAGGGGAATGATCCCCAAGATCGGAAAGAGAGCAAGAAGGTGAAGAAGCCATAAGGACTAACCTGAAGAACTGAACTGAGATTGAGGAAGAGAGAGCTCTGGAGGTAAGCAGAAATGGGAGATGAATAGGCACTTGCAGATTCAAGGTGAGAGATTATAACGCAAGAAAAGGTGAAAAGCAGAAGATGAGGACGATTTCCCCCTTTTACCTCCGTTCCAAATCATCCCGCCGATTTCTGATTTGACCATGTGTCCACTTTCTATTGGAAATCGCCTTGGCAACCACTTGACGCAAGGAACACGAAAAAACCGCCAATAAAGAGGTAGCGGTGACCTTACCGCAATGATGATGCCTACCTTTTCATAATCCCTTTGTCCGAGGAAAATCCTGCCAAATCCCAATAGCCTGAACAGGTGGAATGATGGCACGGAGATCAGCCACCTGAGGGATATTAATACCCCTTTCGCTGGCAACTATATGCCCACCCATCTCAGGGGTGGGGGGCATCTGATATGGCTGATCACTTCCCTTGGACGGCAGCGTAACACTTTGCACAATTTTCGGAACCATATGAGTTGATAGCTCATTTTCGGTGTCGGCCCTTGGCTTCGGCCTCACCCTCGCCTCGGCCCTTGGCTTCGGCCCCGGCCTCTGCTTCGGTCTCACCCTCGCCTTGGCCCTTGGCTTCACCTCACCCTCACCTCGGCCCTTGGCTTCGGCATCGGCCTCTGGCTTTGGCCTTACCCTCGCCTCGGCCCTTGGCTTCGGCCTCGGCCTCTGGCTTCGGCCTCAACATTGCACGTTTTCCTAGTATAACGAAGCTAGTCTCGAATACTGGACCCAAGGATTTAAGGCACCAACCGCCGCATATCTTGCTCATCTATTTTACCGAGATCATGGGTAATTACCAACACACCCTGCAGTTGCCGATATACGTGGCACCCATTCAGCAACGGCTCACCTGCCCACTGTTCACGAAGCTCATCCTAACAAAGCAGATTCGATGGTTACAACGGAATGAGGTAAACTTGACCTCCCAAACAGGTATAAGAAGAGGACCCGAGCTTAACGCTGGGGATATCTCTCTCTCCCTCTTTCAAGCTCTACTCACATACAACATTCCTATTCTACAACCCACTGACTTGGGCGTCGGAGGGTCCCCACTGGAACTACCGGTCTGGAACTTTTTGCAGGCTCTCGAAGGAAGACGGTGACCTCTCTGCATCCTCGAAGGCCCGTGAAGATCTCAGCTCACCCAACACTCATCGCAAGTGATTTGGCAGTAACAAGATCGGCTAAGGCCTAAGAGGAAGAGCAAGAGACGGTGCATGGAAGAGGCAGAGCAAGAGTCATTGGATCATTATATAAAGCTAATGGGGACGGAAATGGATAACGAGGATGGGCAGAGAATACCGTTTACTCATTTAATCGTTAACGAAAAATCTCCATTACCCATTAAGCCGTTTAAAATGGGGATTCCCCGACCCGTTAAAATGATACTAGCCGGATAAATGGAGAAACGAAGAAAATTGCCATCCCTAACCAGCTTATGGCAGCACGGTTTGGTACTACTATAATACTGGACCATATTAGCATGACTCATTAAATTATGCCATGTTGGGCTCAAAAAATTCGATCCGTTAGCTCGGCATGGCCCTGATGAGCTTGTGCCGGTACGGCACGACCCACATGGGCCTGGGCCGGCACGGTCCATAAGGGCCTGAGTCGACATGGCCCATATGGATGTGATAAAAATTTAAGTAAAACATATTTTTTAATAAATTAAAAAATTATTAAAAATAAAAGAATTTATTAATATGAAGCCACCTTAATGGTGGGAGGTTTGGCATAGACCCCTACTAGTTTATTAATTTAAAATTAAAATAGTCCATGAAGGGAGGGGAACTAGGCCTAACCTCCAGAATATAATAAGAAAGGAGAAAAATAGAGATGACTCACTTTAACAATTAAAAAAAAGTATATAATTATAAAAATAAAGATGACTCACTCATCAGTCGTATTTGTGTCATCATCATCTTCGCTGATTAAGTCATGTCCATCTTTATCTTGAAGCTTCACCTTAGCATCCAATCAATTTTTGAAGCAGAGAAGTATTTTAACCATCTCACCAGTCATTATACTTCTCTTTTCGTTCTGCACTGAAAGCGGATTCCGATGCTACTATGGACATCGACACAACTAAAATATCCCGTGCAATGGTGACATAATGGGATATTGATTTCTAACACTCTTCATCAAGTTAATATATCTAGATTTTCTATTTGATCTTCATCATATGCAGAATGAAGATCGTTTCATAAATAAAATTTTAATTCATTACTTAAAGATGAAGAAGAGTGAGATAAGAAGATGAAGCATGTGTGTGTCTTCTTTGTAATGAATGAAAAAATAGATGACGAACGAGATCTAGAAGAAGAAGCAGAGCTTTGAGCAGGTATTCTAGATCCATAAATTTTATCATTATATAAAGCATAAATATCATTAAGAAGTCATGTTACCTCATCTTTAGTATGTTCAGGATCTTGATTCATATTTTCACAATATTCATCAATTAAAATATTTACGCCAGTTAATTTAACTCTAGGATCAAAAATAGCAGCTAAGTTATGCAAAGGACATATCATATTCCAATATTCATTCCATTTAGTTTCCATATGACGTATAATAGGCATTAAAATCATCATATCTATGTTCTTTAAATTTTTCACTAATTACATATGCTTTTTGAAAAATGAATAAAAGTTGGATAATAAATACCAAAAAAACATTTGTAGCATCATAAAAAGTAACCAAAAATCTTCTAAAATTTTACCTTTATTCCAAACAGTTTCAGTCAATGTAAATCCTAATCCACGATCATTAATATAAGCACTTAATAAGTTCTTATATGGATATGTATCATGTATCATGGTATAGGTACTATTCTAACGAGTAATTACATCAAGTTTAAATTTTTTAAAATATTTACCATGATCTACACATAATTGTTTAAATTCTTGAAGTCTTGCTCTTGAAGCATGAATAAAAGAAACTGCATTTCTAATTTTTGAAATAACATCTTGAATTATATCCATACCTGATTGAACAAAAAGATTTAATATATACATGCACATCTAATATGAAATAATTGTCCATTAAAATAGAATGCAAAGAGTCATTTAATAATGCAACAATAGAATTATTATTAGATGCATTATCAAAAGTAATAGATATTATTTTATCATTAATATTATATGAGCATGCAGTTTGATAAATAGCATTTGAAATTTGTTGCCTCGAATGCGAAAAATCAAAAGCACAAAAAGAAAAAATTTGTTTATTTAGTAGCCAATCATTATATAAATGAGCAGTAATAGCAATAAAACAATTACTACCTATAGATACCGACCAAATATCAGATATTAAAGAAACTCTTGCATTTAAATTAGAGAGAGTTCCAGTTAAACTTTGTTTCATTGCTAAAAAGTTTGTCATAACCACTCTTCTAAATGTATACCTACTAGTTCTTCTATAAGCAGGTTGTAGGCCTAATTGAATATAACATTCAAAATTCTAAGATTCACGTAAACTAAAAGGTAATTCATCCTGAACTATTTATCTCACAAGTAATTTCTTCTGATTTTCATAGTTATATGCAAAATTACCTACAAGTGATCCCTCTTGTATATTAAAATACTTTGTTGACGGAAATCATGTATCCTATGAGTCTCTTGATATCCTTTTAAATGCCATGTTCTCCAGTACTAGTACAACTGTAAAGTTTTGCACATTTTCTACATTTTGCTTTGTGGACTCCATTAACCATAATTCTATCAAAATCATTCCAAACATCACTAGTCCTCTTACAAGAATAAGTTTGATATTCACTGACACTGGCTCTAGAGGGAACTTGGGGTTGGGGTTGGGGATTAGTTTCCTCACCCTCAGAAAAAAGAGTGCATGCCAAAATTACTTTCATCATAAGATGCCATATTTAAAATTTTTAATTAATGAATGCAAAAAAATAAAAACTAACCACAAGAAGAATTGAATAGAGGATCAGAGGTGGAGGCATGGAGCCGAGATTTATGAGCTTCCTCTTGAGTCTTGTGCTCTTGCCTCTCAACAAGAAGTGGTGTTCTTTCTCTTGTACTTCTCAACAAGAACTCCTCTTGTGTAGCATTTAAACACTTGCTAGAGCACTTGCCACTTGCCAGAATACTTGCAAACTAAAAATTAAATTGCTAGAGCACTTGCTAGAAGAGAAAAATAGTAGTAGTAGAGAATGAGAGAAGAGTTGGTTTGGTATGATGAGAATGAGGAGAAATGGGCCACTAGCCGTACTAGATCTGAATTTTTTTTACCGGGCAAGGCATGGCATGGCCCAGCTAGTGGTGCAGCTCGATGAGCCGGGCCGTGCCGTGCCGAGTATGGCCCAGCGCCCAACACTAAGCATTATTTCGAAAGGGCCGAAAGGTTCTGCCAAAACTCTTCGAGTCTCGGCCTGGTTGGTTTGTGGTTCTGAAGGATTCAAATCTTATTTTTTCCAGGTAGTCTACAGCAGGTTTCCTTAGTAGATTTGTCATGAAACGATTGATGTGCAGCTGGTTGGTCCTGTTTCTTCTTAAGCACTCCATCCAACTCCATAATCATGGTTATCTAGTCTTTCCTCATGCGCAGCTTTAAAAATCAAAGAATTTGGGACGACAGTTTAGAAATCTTCATCAAGCAATGGTATCGCGATCCGATCGTAGTCCAGTCCAGAAATATAGCAACACAGTTGCATACTTTTAATTTAAAACAAATTATATAAGTATAAAATTTTTTAAACCTCAACATAAATAATATATGACAATCAAAATATCAGCCAAAACCAAAACTAAAGCAATAGATCTCATAATACTATTATAAATCATTAATTAATATAAATATCTATATGTTAACTTTAATATAAATATATAATATACTATATATATATATGGTGCCCTACTTTTAGATCTGAATCCAATAAATAGGCATCATCGTCATCCTCTCTATAGGATGGTAAAAGGCGTAATGAGCTAAAAATCTAAGTAGAAATTTTAAGCACACAGCTACCATAAATATGTCAAAAAAAATAAAATCAATGATATATCAAAATATATTTTACAGAAAATATTGACCCAATTATTAATTTTGATGATTAACAAAAGACATAACTATATTCATTATGTTTCTGACAAATTTGAGAAGTGTTTCAGGCATTAAGAATGTTTAATTATTCAAATGGCACACAAAATCAGTTTAGAATTAAGTTTTAAATGGAAAATATTTAAGTTCAGACCTTGGAGTCGACACCTACTGTGTCTGGAGCCAACACCAGAGAGTATCAGAACATTTCTAAGTTTTCGGCATGGTTTGGAGTCGACACCTGAAACTCTGGAGCCGACTCTAACATGAGATACAGAGAAGTGCTTTCTGCGTCAGTTTTTGAAGCCGACACCTTGAGTTCGGGAGCTGACACTTGAAGTTCGGGAGCCGACACCTGGGATTTCTGGAGCCGACTCTAACCTGAGAACAGAGAGCGTATTTTTGGACATCGGCGGAGTCGACACCCTCAGTTTCGGGAGCCAACACCTATATGCGGCGAGCCGACACATCACTTTTTCGGAGCCGACTCCCCAACTAACTTTTTATTTACTATTTTTGGAAACCTGAGTTGGAGCCGACACCTGCAAAGTTGGAGCCGACTCCAACCTGTTAGGAACGGATTTTCAAATGTCAGAACAGACTCCAACGGTAATATTTTTCCACCTAATCCCTAACGGCTATTTTTTTGTGTGTAGAAGCAATCCAACTACTGTGTAACGGCTATTTTTCTCACCTAAACTTGGATTAAGAGATCTATAAAAAGGGAACCGTCCGTTTAAAAAAAGAGAAGAAAAATCAAAAAATCAAGAGAAAAAGAGAGAAATTTTCAAAGAGAAATCTCCGAATCCACGTCCATTTTCAAGAGAGAGATTCAGAAGAAATCCAAAGCTTTCAAAGATCATTTTCGAGGATTCACAAAGAAAGAAAGAAGAAGCTCAAAGCCCTGTTTTTCCTCAACTTCTCTACAACAACCTTCTGTGAAGAATCAGAGCTGGAGCTTGATTCAACCATTCAAGAGAGAAGAGAAAAAGAAGAAAAGCTTGCATTCAAATCGCTTCAAACATGCCTTTCTATCCTTGTCTATTTAAATTGAATATTTGCTCATTTAAGGAGCTGTTTGTATTGTAAACTCTATTTTCAAATTGTTGTTGCTAGTTCAATCAGTAGATTGAATTAGTGAAGGTAGTATACCTCGGGACAAGCTAAGGTTAGCTTGTGGTTAGGGTTTTATGCTGGTGAGCCCGAAAAAACCAGCTGGGTTCATTGTGATCCCGGGTAAAACAACAAGTTAGAGTTGTGAGCTTGTAAAACAACTCGATTGTAATCGGTGGGATTATAGTGTGGACCCAAGTGTTGCTTGGGAGTGGACGTAGGTGTTGGATACACCGAACCACTATAAAATCTTTGTGTTTGCCGTGCATATTATCTCTCTCTCTCTATCAATCTCATTTGTGCTTAGCTTTAATTAATTTAGTTCACTTAAGCACCTCCATATCAACCTAAATATTTTCAAAGAGTTAAAATTTTTAAAGAACCCAATTCACTCCCCTTCCTCTTGGGTTGCCATCTGGGCCAACAGAAAATAACATAACATATCCATAATTATTTGTAAAACCTTTAAACCAATCATGTCCAAATATTAACATAAGTCAAATTAAAATACCAAAATCATCCACATAACCATATATCCATAACACAATCTTCTACATATTGAAGATATATATTTACAAACCATATGCTAGTAGTCCATGGCTAACAATCTAACCTAACGATATATGCATGCACAAGTTGGTTTTCATACTAGTGCACAATGTATGTATTAATCTCAAATACATCATGCTTACAGATTATGAATGCTTTTACATCAGTCTTTTGCGGTCCTCATGCCCTTCCTCGATGCCATCGGTTTAGATCAGTATAGAATCATACTAATACTATTTGAACTAGTACCATGTATCAACAATAAACATCAAATTTATAATCTCGACATTCTTAGCACTAGACTAAATCCACTTTGCATACTAAAAATATGTACCAATAAATCTCATGCCAATAGTTTGTGTCTAATAATCTAATTTGAAGATATATAAATATATAGGTTGGTTCTCATACTAATGCCTAGCGTAGTAAACTCAGCCATATCATATCCATAGATTATAACTGGTTTTACATCGATCTCTCATGACTCTTAAGCTATGTATGCCCACCATAGTCAAAACTAGTACACCATATAATAGTAAATATCAAATACATATCATAGTAATTAGTCCATATGCCAATATCACAACTCATATCCAATATAAAGTCAAACCATAACATATTAAAACAACATACCTCAACATATTATACCCATGTATTTCAAATCAAAGCTAAAACTATTTTATAACTAAAATTATATACCTCAACATATTAACAACTTCACAAATAAACCATCATGCACAATTAAAATATATTAAAAAAATTTTATAATAAAATCATAACGTATGTAGGCATGCAAAATATAAAATATATTGCATTATTAAGTGTAAAACTCATATTTTGGATTGCTAATTCAATAACCTTCTTAATCAGATCAAATTGGTGATCATCTATAATTAACATAAATAATTAATTATTTCATTAAAATTCATAATTTAAGAACGTTATCATTATGTCCCTCCAACATTTATTTTAAAAATTACCAATTTACCCTCTTGCCTTTGCTTATTGAGACCACTCATGGCTTAGTTAGGTCATTTGGTTATTTATTTATTTAACTTTTTCAAAAAATTACTAAACCAACTAATTAATTACCATATTAACCCTCACTATCTATGCTTAGTCACCTTAACTATATTTCAAATATTATTCAAATGAAATTAACCCCTAGCTAATCAATGGATCAACAAATTAAGTTATATTAAGCTTACGTTAGTTTAATTGAGTCACTAAAGAAATAATTAAATTACTAAGCAACTCTATTGAAGTTTAATTAGCTTAACTAAAGTCTAATTGAACTAAACCTAACTTGGATTGGTTTGAACCTAACTCACTATAAACCAAATCAACAAATGGGTTCGCTGATTTGGCTTTGAAAAAAATGATTTCTGGTTCACTTATCTAAATCATAATGGGCTCAAGATTGCTTGATTGGCCCTAATTGAAACTCTGGTTCACCCAATTGAATCCAAGACCATTTCTGGTTCACTGAACCAACAAAACTGGTTCTGGTTCAATAGAACAAAGTTGATTCAAACTGAATCCAATTCTTCGTTCAATTAAGATCAGAACCAAATCACGTTGGCTCACAATAAGCTGTCTAATAAGTTGACCAAACTAACCAAAAAAAAATACAATATTTTAATTGATTTGGCTTGAATCAAATGTGAACCGGCCAACCATTGGCCGGTTCACAAATGATCTGAGACCATCACCTTCTCTTCTTGCCAAACACCCGATCACCTAAATCCCCACCGAAATTAGCCATGGCTGATCTCCGATCTTCTCTATCCATGCAATGATCGCCATGGCCAATGATAGATCCAAGCTCGTCGACCTCAATACAGTATCCACTCCAGCAAAACGGGTCACCGGTGTTCAGCCTGATGGTTGACCTTGATAAAAAGAAGAGATACGAGACTAAAAGATTTTAAAAGTAGGGACTTCTTCAACGATGATTAGAAAGTTGAGAAGAAAAATAAAATTGCTAAGGATAATTTTGGAAGAAGGCAAAAATAAAAGGATAAACTTGCTCTTCATTATTTCGAATGATGTCATTTACAGAGGTTTAAATAGAGATGAAATAAACATCGTGCAGCAAATTAGAGGCACGTTACCACTATCTAATAACGTGCGAAACTAAATAGCCCATGTATAGATAAACTTAAAAGATAAAACCCAAGAACAGATAAATATGTGACACATAAAACCCACGAACAGATAAACATGGGACACGTAGAGTGACTTGGTCTAAGTAGGAGAACGTGGGACTCTACGTTATCCAACTGCAAAGTAGGAGAACGTGGGACACTCAATTCTGCATTATCTCAACACTCCCCCTTAATGCAGATACTCCCAATTTTTCTCTTAAATATAAAAAACTTTCCAATGACAATGCTTTTGTGAAGATATCTGCTAATTGTTCTTTGGTGTTGCAAAATTGCAGTTCAATACTTCCATTAGTCACTACTTCATGAACAAAATGATGTCGAAGTTCAATGTGCTTTGTTCGCTGATGAAACACTGGATTCTTTGTCATTGCAATTGTGGATTGATTATCACAGTTGATAGTAGTTGGGCCCTTTTGTGATAGTTTTATATCCTCTCTACACAAGCAGATAGCATGACAAGCTGCAGCAGTAATGGCTACGTACTCAGCTTCAGATGATGATAGTGCTATAGTACTTTATTTCTTTGAACTCCAAGATATTGCTCCAGATCCAAGGGTGAAGATGTAACCAGAAGTGCTTTTTCGATCATCAACTGAACCTGCCCAATCACTATCAGAAAAACCATACAAAGATAACTTATTAGCATTAGTGTATGAAATACCATAGGTAATAGTTCCTTTAAATATCTCAACACTCTTTTCGCTGCCACAAGATGAATTTTGCTTGGACTTTGCATGAACCTTGATAGCAAACTTGTTGCATACATAATGTCTGGACGAGTATTTGTGAGATATAGCAAACTTTCAATTAGACTCTTGTATATATGTGCATCAATCTGTTCTTCTCCATCATTTGGCTAAATTTCTCACCAGTGTTCATTGGAGTCTTCATTGGCTTGCAATCAGACATTGCAAATTTCTGAAGAAGATCTTTTACATACTTCTCTTGAGAGACAAAAATTTCATCACCAAATTGTTTTACTTCCAAACCAAGAAAGTAATTCATCAAGCCAAGATCTGACATCTCAAAATTTTTAATCATACTATTTTTAAATTCTGCAATTAGTTCATCACTACTGCCGGTATATACCAAGTCATCAACTTATAAACAAACCATAAGAATATTTGTACCTTTTGACTTGATATATAAGGTGGGCTCATTTTGCTCCTTTGAAAGCCATTCTGTACAAAGTGCTGATCAATCCTTTCATACCATGCTCTAGGTGCCTGCTTAAGTCCATAAAGTGCCTTCCGTAATCGATACACCTTCTTTTCTTCATTAACAACTTCATAGCCCTGTGGTTGCTGCACATATACTTCTTCATCCAAAAAACCATTCAAAAAGGCTGATTTGATATCAAGTTGAAAAACATTCCATTGATAATGAGCAGCTATAGATAAAACTGTTCTAATTGTATCAAATCTAGCTACTGGAGCATAAGTTTTTGCAAAATCAATACCTTCTCGCTGCATATAGCCCTTTGCAACAATCCTTGCTTTAAATTTTTGGATTGATCCATCTGGTTTGTATTTGATTTTGTATATCCATTTTAAACTAATAGCTTCATGGTTAGGTGGTAGATCCATGAGCTCCCAAGTACCATTTTTTATTAATGCTGAAATTTCATCATCCATAGCTTTGCTCCATTCTTTATGCTTTATTGCTTCTTCAAAACAGCTTGGTTTATCAACAGAAGTAAACTGACATATTTCATATATATCAATCAAGGATTTTATCTTTCTTGGAGGAGATTCAGAAGATGATAAATAAGGAGAACTCACAAGTGTAGACTACACAGGTGTTGACCTTGGTGAAGATTGATTTGGATCAGTTAAATCTTCACTTTCATCATCAAAGACCACTGATGTTTCTTCAGCTTGAGCTCCACCTATGTTGTATTCTGTAATTCATTCCAATTCCATGCATTCTGCTCATCAAATATCACATCCCGGCTAACAACAAGCCTTTGAGTTATAGGATTATAAAACCTTTAAGCCTTGCTTTCAATACTATAACCAATAAAGATGCATTTCATGCTATTATCATCTAATTTTTTCCTTTTCTGAGATGGAATGTTAACATAAGCAAGACACCCAAATACTCTAAAATGAGTTACCTTTGGTCTCCAACCATGCCAAGCTTCAAATGGTGTTATGCCTTGAAGTGAAGATGTGGGGCTATGATTGAGTATATAGATAGCGGTATGAACTGCTTCGGCCCATAAATTGTTAGGAAGCCCTTTTGCTTTAATCATGCTTTTTGCCATCTCAACAAGACTCCTATTCTTTCATTCTGCTACTCCATTTTATTGTGGTGTGAAGCTTGCAGTCAATTGCCTGTGAATGCCATTATCTTCACAAAAAAGAGTGAATTCTTTTGAAGAAATTCTCCACCCCTATCGGTTCGCAATACCTTTAATGCATGGCCACTATTCTTTTCAACAAAGCATTTAAACCTTTTGAATACAGAGAATCAATCCAACTTTTCTTTAACAAAATATACCCATGTCATTCTGCTAAAATCATCAACAAAATAATAAAATACTTGCTATTGTCTAAGGATAGAGATTGCATGGTCCGCATAAATCTGCATGCACCAGTTCAAGTGGTTTTGAGGCCCACCAAGCCTTTCCTTTTGGAAAAACATTCCTGTGATGCTTTCCAAGCACAACTCTCACATATATGATCATTCTTCATAATTCTAGGCAACCCATACACCATATTCTTTTTGATAAAAGCTCAAATTGTGATAACCCAAATGTCCATATCTATGATGCCATAACACATTATCATTTGCTAATGAGACATTCAAGGCATGATCAATACTTAGAGAGAAAAGTTTATTTTCAATCATAGGTATCTCAATAATAAGTGAACTCTTAGTGTTATCATAAACACGACATCTTAAATCTTCAAAAACAAGTGAATAACCTTCAGTCAAAAATTGCCCAACACTCAACAAATTAGACTTCAAGTCAGGAACATATAAAACATTTTCAATTGATTTCAAGCCATAGAAATCAAGTTTTACAGTACCTTTCCATGAGCTTCTCGAACATTACCATCACCCATTTTTACCTTTGTAGTAACAGATTTGTCCAAATAAAAAAAGATCTCTACACGACCTGTCATATGATTGCTGCATCTACTATCAATGTACCAAACTTCTTTAGGACATTCTTTTGCAGTAAAGCATGCAAGAAATAAATTTTCATTTGACCCCTTTTCATGTTCTTCTGCAAAATTTGTATGTTTTTCTTTCAATCTACAAAAACGCTCAATGTGGCCATACTTTTTGCAAAAATGATAAAGAAAAGGCTTAGAGATTTCACCCTTTTCATTACTTTCCTTTATCTGACAAAACCTTTCAATATGACCATATCTTTTGCAATAATTACACTGAAAAGGTTTAAAATTTTCACCTTGGTTGTTACCTTCATTGCGATTCTGATAAACTTTACCAAGACGTCCTCCACCTCTTCTACCTCGAAAAGAACCTCCTCTATTTCTTTGTGTACAATGCTGATTGATGCTTTCCTTTGGAGCATTCACCTTAGAATGAAAGGCTTTTTCCACTGTACTTTCATTAGACCTTTTCAATCTGTCATCAT
Organism: Calamus simplicifolius; assembly: GCA_900491605.1. Lineage (NCBI taxonomy): Eukaryota > Viridiplantae > Streptophyta > Magnoliopsida > Arecales > Arecaceae > Calamus > Calamus simplicifolius. Next base: position 50,779 of record UESW01003066.1, on the reverse strand, counting down.
GTGACTGAAGAGAGCCAAGTAATGCACTAACTGAAAGTTTAGTTAAATCCTTGGATTCTTCTATAGCAGCTACAATATGATCATACTTAACTGACAAACTTCGTAATATTTTTTCAACAACTCTTTGATCAGATAAATCTTCACGATAAATTCTCATTTGATTAACAATTTCTAGAACTTTGGAAAAAAACTGATCTAAAAAATCATCATCTTTCTTGCTCAATGTCTCAAATTTTCGACGAAGAGTTTGGAGTTTGACAATTAATACCTTAATATTATCTTAATATCTTCTTGCAACAAATCCCAAGCATCTTTAGAGGTTGTAGCTGCTGAAATTCGAGGAAAATTGCATCACCAATGTCCTGTTGAATGAAGAAGAGAGCTTTGGCATCCTTTTTTATATTCTCTGGCTTTAATGCTCCTTCCTCTGGTAGGCCTTTCTCCACCAATTTCTATAAATCTTGTGAGATAAAAAGAGTCTTCATCTTTTTGTTCCAGAAATCATAGCCTTCTCCTTTGAATATTGGAATCACCGGGTTGATGGTATTGCTGTTGAATGCCATTGGCTCTGATATTACCTGATAAAAAGAAGAGATACGCGACTAAAAGATTTTAAAAGTAGGGACTTCTTCAACGATGGTTAGAAAGTTGAGAAGGAAAATAAAATTGCTAAGATAATTTTGGAAGAAGACAAAAATAAAAGGATAAACTTGCTCTTCATTATTTCGAATGATGTAGAGATGAAATAAACATCATGCAGCAAGAAATTAGAGGCACGCTATTCACTATCTAATAATGTACGAAACTAATTAGCCCACGTACAGATAAACTTAAAAGATAAAACCCACAGATAACATGGGGCACATAAAACCCACGAATAAATAAACATGGGACACGGATAAACATGGGACACGTAGAGTGACTTGGTCTAAGTAGGAGAACGTGGGACTCTGAGTTATCTAACTGCAAAGTAGGAGAACATGGGACACTCAATTATGCATTATCTGGTTGACAACCGCGGCAAAACGGAAACCAGCAGTTCCCACCACCCGCTAATGTCAATCGCTGGCGATCTTTGGATTGATAGTTTCATCAAAAAATCAATAACCTCCGGCAATCCCATCACCCGATTGTAGATCCTAGATATTTACTATACCATCTATTATTGAGTTTTCTTCTGAACAGCACAAAAGAATGGAACAGGGGACCTACCTGGCGATTGTTTAATGATTCCTGGCGATGATCGGCGACACAAAGTTAGTCTCTGAACTTCAACGAAGTTTCACCAACCCTCGTTTGGCCTGATTTAATATCCTCCGCCGTTCCCCTCGCTACCTTCGCTGGAGTTGACGATTCCACAATCGCTGGCTCCAAACAGTGTTCCGGCCACAAGGCAAGATGAAGGCTTGGATACTCAGCAAAACGGCGTGGGAGAAGAAGAAAATAAGAAAAGAGGAAGCGAGGAAGGAGAAGGCTGGTTTACGTTCCAATTCTGGGTAGTTTAATGTCCCGAATAAAAAATACTCCAACGTATTTATAGATGGAATGAGGTGGGTTTGAGATTTGTTAGGCATTGTTTTGATTCCGGAAATGCTATTTCTTAATAGTTGTACAGAATAAGTTTTATTCAAAAATAGTTAAAAAATAATTATTTTTTTAAATAATAATTTTGCTTTAAAAAATTAACTTTTATTATTTTTAGGTTTCTCGGGGGAATGAGTTCAGAAGATAATCTATGGTTAAACATAGATTATCTCCTCTAGTTAATCTTTTTCAGATTTATCCTTTGTAGTTATAGCTTTTGAAAATAAGATGATATCCTCTGAATATTCTTTCTTTTTAATAAATTTTTAATTAGTTTAAAAAGTTATTAGTTAGTCAAAAAAATTATTAATTAGTTAGAAGAAAGATTCTAAAATTTATTAGAAATAAAAAGGAAGATTTGATGATTTGAAATTAAAAGGCAATGAAATCTAATTATTCTTAACATTAAATCAGTTTTATTTAAATTAAAATAATGGTTTAAACTGATTGATTTAAGTTTAGGTTAATGATCTTAAGAATCAAATTAAGCAAGTTTAATTAAATCAAATAATTCATTATATATGGCGCCTTAATTGATTGACTAGGAAGTATCTCATCCAATCCAAATTAAGAATACAGGTACCACAAACAATAAAAGAAGTTCATATAATATAAATGATCCAACGACAATTAATTCAAGCATGCATAGATAACAATATTGATCCACTCAAATTTCATTAAAAAAACATAGAAGACCATCAAAATTCAAAGGTAAAAAAAAGTTCATATAATATAAATGATCTTTAAGGATGCATTCATGTATCGGTGAGCGTGCCTTCTACTTTGCCTTAGAATCAGCAAAGTTGGCTTTCATTCAAATGGGTAAAACGCCATCTTGATCCAGGATTCAGGTGAAGCTGATGGCTATCGGGCTTGCTACAACGTGCTTCTTGGAAACCCATTCAATTTTTCCCCTCGAAGAAGACAACAATCCATGCGAACCCTGGATGCCAAGCCTGACCGCAAAGCTCTTCTGCTGTCCGACTCTTGAAAATCTAAGCTGATAGGTGGAAAGATACACCCTCACTCCAGTCGGTTCCCAGATCCGAGCCAAGTAAACCTCGCTGGCTTCTCCCACATTTGTAACGGTTCTTTCAACGGTCAGGCTCGGCAAGCTCGAGCACAGGGTCGCTGAGATCGAAGGATAGTTGAGCTGCGACGCACTGATGGCCCTCACACTGGAACATTGGACTCGCTGGCGGGCCATCATCGTGACTTCCGTGTCGCTGTACCCCATGCCGCAGAGGTAGCCGATATAATCACTTGGACTGCGGTCATAGACGAGGCCAGGATCCATGGCTCCTGCCGGATTCACTTGTCCGGCGCCGGTGGCGAAGATGTTGGCAATGTTGTTGGAGTTCTCGTCGACAATGATGCTCCCATCGAGGTCGAGATCTTTGGCTGACGTGATGATAGCTGATTGGATGGCCGCCGGCGACCACTGTGGGTGAATGCTTTTGATCAGAGCCACGATACCGGAGACGTGAGGCGTGGCCATGGACGTGCCGCTCTCGAAGTTGAACGTCTTCGTGGCGAGCGCCGAAGGATTGGGCCCGACATCAAATGGCCACGCCGCTAGAATATTCACGCCAGGCGCAGGACGTCTGGCTTCAAGATTCCACCGTTCATGAGCGCCGGACCTCTAGAAGAGAAGGAGGCCACTGCCGGCGACGGCCGGGCTCCAAAGACCGTTCCGTTGAAGACGATCGTCGCCGTAGGAGTTGAAGTAAAATAGACATAATCCCTGATCTTCATGCCGTCTACGAAGCTCACATGGGCTGTGGGGAGGATGTGAGCTTCAGAGGAAGTGGTGTAACCTTGGTCAGGTAGGTTCATGACCACCATAGCCGCTCCTCCGGCGGCATAGACTACCTCCCCCTTCTCGGTATCCTTTATTTCACCTCTCCAGCATAACACCACCTTTTTGTAGACGTCCATATAATCCAGCGAGCCTCTCACACAGTAGGCGCATTTTGATCCCCATTCATGCCGGGGTACACGACGGGCAACAAGGTGGTGGAATCGAAAGAGCTGGGCTGGAAGGCGGATTCTCCCTGGAATTCCATCCCATTTCCAAGCTTCACGGTTGCCTGAATTCTCCTATCCGTCGTGCCCGCGCCCACCGCCATGACCCAAGGGGCGTCATGGTTTATGGTGCTGGTAGCCGGGCCATCATTTCCGGCGGCGGCACAAGGGAAGATCCCCTCCTCAACTGCTGCTAGCGATCCCAAGGCGATGGGGTCCTGATAAAATGTGGCACTGGGGGATCCACTGATGGACATCGAGAGCACGTCGACTCCATCCGTAATGGCTTGATCTATGGCGGCATATATGTCGCTGCTGGAACAACCGTTTTGGAAGCACACCTTGTAGATGGCCAGGTGAGCTTTCGGAGCCATCCCGGAGGCGACGCCGCTCGCCATTCCGAGAACCTCAGCATCATCGACGAAGTTTCCCGCGGCCGTGCTGGCCACATGAGTGCCATGCCCATTGTCGTCCAACGCCGGGACGCTCTTCCCGTTTTGGAACCCCATAGCACCGATGATCTTGTTGGTGCAAGCAAACCCGCTGGACCGACACCCCCCGCTCCAATTGAGCGGGGGAGGAGGCATCTTACTGTCGTCGAAGGAAGGGTGGGAGGCATGGATCCCGGTGTCGATCACACCAATCACGATCCCTTCTCCAAGAAGGGTACCGCTCCAGGCGCCGTCGAACTGGCTCAAGCCCAGAAATTCGGGCGTGTAGGTTGTCTGGAGTCTCTGCGTCTTGTCCGGCTCGGCTTGCACGAAGCCATCTATGGCTTCCATGGCCTTCGCCTCCTCGGCGGTGAGTCTTGCCGCGAATCCACTAATCACATGACTGTAGGAGTAAACCATCCGCGGCTCGCCAGTGTCTAGGGTGGCGTTAGGCAAGAAGGAACGGTGCCAGCTCTCCACATCCTCGCCACCAAGGACCTTGGTGACCTCAGGCTTCGCAACGTGAACGATGTAGGTTTGGATTTGGCCTGGACTGTGTCCTTGGCCATCAACTATGGTCGGAAATTGGCTTTGACTGCTAATAATACTGCGGTTGGACAATAATAAGAGAAAAGCCAGCAAGAAGGGATGAGGTAGACGTCCTCCATTAATGGATGGCTAGTAGGAGGAGAAAGCTCAAACCTCTTCCTAGAGCCGTCCCCGGTGTACGTGACAACAATTTCCATGGCTATATATATCGGTGACAAGAGAGCCCGTTAAATAATGCAGCTTATTTTTTTTTAATAACAAACAAATGTTATTTATATTGCTTATCTACTTAAGACGAAGTAGGACCGTAGGAAGCTTCGTCTGCAACATGTACTCATATGACACGAAGCAATAATACAATAGGCAGCTCGTAAAGTTCACAATAATAGAAGAGCCGTGACATGGTGACAAAAATTATAGCAATAATCCTTGCCTTATTACTCACCACTTTTTAATATTCTCGCCTCAACTTCCACTGCCAGGTGGTCAGACGACTCAAAACTAGGAACTATGATGCTGTTCATGTCAGGGTTGCGGGGTTGCACGGCATGCTTGGTCTCATCCAATGATGAGGCCGGAAAGAGAGAGAAGGAAAAAAATGACGTTGTTTTCATGGAAGGTTATTGCCATGCCACGTGATAGGGCCAGGGGTCACAAAGATAACGTCTAATCGAATCTATCTTTTCTTCTCGGACCAGCAGGTTCATAGCGGCCTTTTCGAATTCATTATCTTTTCTCTCTCCTTCGTATGAAGTTATAGACGTGGGTTTCCTTCAAGTAAAGCATCACCTTCACGAACGGCCGTTATCGTCCCTGCGATCAGACGGAGGCTTCTGCCTCCCGGCTGTCTCAACTCTAAGTCTTCAGCCTTAACTCCCACTCGGCTTCGAACTGCTCCCAAATACCCTCGATTGCTCCTTTCAGTTTTGTACGGCCTTGGACCAGCTTTCACTCGACCTCAGCACCAGGCTTCCCTCGGCCTCGGCCTCCATCTCCCGCTCCTGCAAGCTTCCCCCTCGGCTCCTGCTGCTATCTCCAGCAAGCTTCTGAGGTGCGTTCACTATAAAGAACAAAAATATAGCGACGCCCAAATGCGTCGCTAATGCATCGCTAAACATGCTATTGCGACACATTAACGACGCAATAATGACGTCGCACGATGATCGTCGCAATATCAATTTGTCGCAATTGCGTCGCTTAACAGCGACTCTCTGCGACACACTAAATGCGTCGCAATATATTGCGACGCAACTAAATGCATCGCAATATTGCGACACATCCTAAATGCGTCGCTAATTTTAAAACTAATTTTTAATTTTAATATTATTATTAAATATTGCGACGCATTCAATTGCGTTGCAATATTGTGATGCATTTAGTTACGTCGCAATATTTAATAATAATATTTTAGATATATTAGCGACGCAATTTGAGTCGCTAATGCATCGCTAATTAATTTTTTTAAAAAATATTGTGACGCCAGGTCATTGCATCACAATATTTAATAATAATATTTTAGATATATTAGCGATGCAATTTGAGTCGCTAATGCATCGCTAATTAATTTTTTTAAAATATTGCGACGTCAGGTCATTGCGTCGCAATATTTAATAATAATATTTAGAAATATTAGCGATCCAATTTCAATCGCTAATGCGTTGCTAATTAATTTTTTAAAAAATAAAATATTAAAAATTAAAACGGTTAATACAATTTCATTACATTTAAATATTGATCAAAACATTCATAACTCATATTGATCCAAACATTCATCATTCAATTTCCAAAAATAATTAATATATTAAAATTTTGAAGTTTTCATACAAAATATAAAAAGTAAAGAAAAAAATACATCAAGAATCGGCACGATCACGTGGAGGCTGAAAACCCTGCGACATGCGCTAACCATATCCTGCAACTGACGCATCTGCTCTCGCACGTCTGCAAGCTCCTGCTGAAGGCCTCCCGTATGCTGCTCGAACTCGTGCTCAACCTCCTGTCGAACCTTCTGCCGAACGTCCTATCGATCCTCCTGACGAACCTCCTCCATGATAGATCTCCGAATGTCGTCTAAACGCTCGGTAGGAATATCACCAGAATATCGCGAGCTGGAGGCCTGATGGGGAAAATATGCAGAAGCTCTAGTGCCCAGACCATAGACCCTGCGGTCTCGCGGCTGGGCACCAACAGCCTCCAAAAACACACGTCGACTCTCCTCTGCTGAGAGTTCGACGGGCGTCCCCCCATCAGTAGAGTCGACCTGCGATGCCTGGGAGTGAAGCTCCTCGACTCGTGTCTTTGAATTATAAAATCAAAAATAAATGAATCAATAAATTTCTAAATAAAATTTTAGAAATTAAACAGATACAACATAAAGCTAATTTCTTACCGCAATCTTCCGTGATCGTGTATCGACCCAGGAACCGTCCCTCCTGGTGTGTGTCGCCCTGAATAGACGAAACTCACCAGGATCTCCGCCCTCCTGCTCAGACTATAACAATAGAAAAATTGATATTAAAATAAGTATTATAAATAACTAAATTAGTAATTAAATTATTTATGTTTTCTTACCATACGCGTCTGTGCTCCTGAATCAAAATGGAGCCCAAAGTGTGGCGGGAGAGACCCGTGCCAGGACGCCCCTCTCGGATCGACGGTTCGTGCTGGCTGATGCGGACCTCCTGCGCCAGCCATCAGACTACCAGACCTGCTGCCACTCGTGCCAAATACCCTCTGGCACATGCGCAGGATGGGACCCGATGACCTCCAACGATGAAGCATGTCGGAGTATCGGCGTCCCGTAAGAGCTTCCCATGCTGCCCTAATGGCATCATGGCTGGCAGGGTCCCACGTAAACTTTTTCTGCATTAAAATAAATAGTTAGTTTTAGAATTTATTAAGATTAAGAAATTTTATATCAGTGATAAATTGTATTTAATAAGTTTACCTAAAACTCAGAAAAATAAAACTCCCTCGTGGCTGCAGATACATGGCGCCAATCGTAGCCACTGGGATCCGCACGCCTCTGAAATATGGAGCTGATTTGGCTCGATACATGATGCTGCTCAATAAATCTGTTAAAAAAATGCATGTTTATAAGTAATTGACTTAAAAACATAAACATATATTTTTAATTAGTATATACTTACAGCCCATGAGCATCCAGTCGAAGTACGATGCGGTCGACGGTGGAAGAACTCTCGGAGGTCTATGCCGATCGGCTGGATGATAATAGCAATGCAGGATCACCGCCGACTGCTGGAGAGATCGGAGGCTGTGCGATGTGTGGAGATCGAAACTCTCCATCTCCAAAGCTCATGTGATCAGATGCTGCAGGGCTACATCCCTGCTCACTCCGTCCGTCGTCGGTAGATCTACCTCGGCCCATCATACTAAAAATACTAAAGATTCATGAATTAATTACGATTAATGATTGAATATGTAAAAATATAACATTTATAAAAATAAATTAAATTTAAAAAACTCTATGTTTAGTCAGTTCATTTGTTTCGTGAAATCTTGGTTCAACATCCGATGCCGTATCGGACTGCGATTCAGTTTCATTATCATCGGAAGGAAACCGAACATTTGCATCCGCTATTTCTTGGACATCACCATTTGGATCTCTAAGTGATGTTTCGGGAGCCCTTGTGTCGTCCTCAATTGCATGCATTTCCATCTCATCCTCTTGAAATGCAGGGCACTCGGCTGATTGACTTGATGAACTCTCGTCTAATACGATTGTTGAACGTAGAACAATTTTAGAAACAGCCCACCAATCTCGCTTGTCATTGCGCAAACTTGGATATCCGTAGTAAAACACTTGCTAAGCTTGGGATGCAAGGATGAATGGTTCATATTTTTACAATCTTCGTCAATAGTTCACTTCAACTAAATTGTAGTCGTTATGAACCCTTTTGTCCACAAGAACTGTCAAATCGAACCAATCGCAACGAAACAATACGGTTCATTTCATAGGCCAACCGGGATATTCAACTTCAACCACCTCTACTAACTTTCCATAATAATCCTGTATATTTGCTCCAACACTTTCTCCTTTAACACACACACCCCAATTCGGCGTGCCTCTTGAAGCTGCTAATCGTTCAATCTGAAATTTGTACCCATTAAAAAATAGCCAGTAGAGGTTGTTACGGTCTTCAATGGCCATTGCGATAGACATTTAATGAAAATATTGTCGGTTGTGGACCATGGACCGTTACCTATAAATTAATAAGCTATTCACAACCAATTCAAAAAATAAAAGCCATGATTGAAATTGATTGAGTGATACTACTCACACATTCATAAAACCAGTAAGCGAACTCCGTTTCTAACTTCTGCCGAATTGCAACTTGACTAATGTCAGGATTCATCTGTTGTTGTCTATCACAATATATCCTTATGGGATGATAATGATTAAAACTTATGTTAGCAATTAAATATTATGGTATATTGTAATTTAAATTAGAAGTTCCAATTAAGCATTGAAGTATACACTTACACAATATGGATTGACTTCTCTACAGTTCATTAGGATGTAATAATGTGCTTCATTATACTCCATATCGCTAAGATTTCTTGACTTCTGCCCCCCAAATGAACGGCCGATACCTTTAAAAATTGATATTCTACCGTCATCAGGTTCTCCTTCGTCCACACATACGTCATCGTTACGACCAAGATTTCGGCTCCTTGTGTGGACGTGACCCTCAAATATTTTTAGAGCTCCAATTTTAGTTATCATGTTTTTAAATTTTATTTAAATTTTATTATAAATCTTTTTTATGTTCTACATGGTCCCTTTCTTTTTGCTAGATTATAAAATGTTCTGATAAAAATTAAGGTTCTTTTTAACTCATTTTAAAAATATTATATATTTCAATATTATAAATATTTAATATGTATTATGTATAATATAATATTAATATAAAATATAATATTTAGAAATATATTATATAATAATTTAGTATTCAAGTTAATAATATTAATCATTTAAAAACTAATTTTATATTATATATATTTATATATTAAATATAATTATGTTATATAGTTAATAGTAAATATAAATATAATATTATTTACTTTTTTTTTAACTTAATTTTTTTTAACGGTGGCCTTGCCACCGTGGCTAGGCCATTGCCGGCCCGGTCGGCGCCGTGGCCAGCGCCTCAGGGGTGGAGGAAAAACCCCCAATTTTTTTTTTTTTTTTATGGTGGCCTGGCCACCGTGGTTAGGCCACCGCCGGCCACGGCAGCGGCCATGGCAGTCGTCTTCGGTCGGCGCGATCTGACGGTTGCGATCGATCAAAGCCATGATCGATCCCGGTCGGCGACGATCCGACGGTTGCGATCGATCGAAGCCATAATCGATCTCGGTCGGCGACGACCGATCTCGGATCGTCGCGATCGATCCGATCGGCAACAACCCGACGGTTGAGATCGATCGAAGCCATGATCGATCCCGGTCGGTGACGATCGATCTCGGACTATCTCGATTGATCCGATCAGCATCGACCCGATGGTTGCGATCGATCAAAGCCATGATCGATCCCGATCGGCGACGACTGATCTCGGACCGTTGCGATCGATCCGATCGGCGACGATTCGACGGTTGCGATCGATCGAAGCCAGTAGACCAAGACAGTTTCACGGGCATAGTGTCGCGGCCCTTGCGCTTCACTTCTAGATGGTGCTTGGCTGCTCGTAGTCCCGTTTGGGAAACTTTAAAGGGTGGGGGGGGGAGCATGAGTCACGAAGAGAGCGAGGGAATAGACGCCAAGAGCTCGCCGTGGAGGAGGGCTTCTTTTCCTCGTTCCCCAAAAGCCTAATACTAGGGTTTCTCAAGAAACCGAACCCTCTACCTCCATCTGATCCTCGTAAGGGGGCGACGGCGAGCTTTTCCTAGGGTTTCCAGAGAGAGATCTTTCCTGTTGTCGGCGTGTTTCATCTTGTTCGTGTTGCCGCTCCTGAGTGATCGATCAGAGCTAAGGATACTAGGGTTTTGGAGTTTGTCTTAGACGCGGTTTCTAAAGGTTGTTGTCTACCTTTCTAGGCCTTTTTTTACCCCCGTTTTGGATTGTTCTTTGTTCTTTTTTGCCCCTATTTATCTGTTTGGATCCAAGTCTTTCTTTAGATGCTAGTCATTTAACTTTCGTTCTTCTTGTATCTATCTCGCTCTAGTTCTCATATGATTAAAGTTTAACACACACACATATATATATATTTTAAAAAGAATATTCAAATTTCCTTAAACAATATTTTTTAAAAATATTGCGACGCATTGATGTGCATCGCAATATTTTTATTTCATAATTCTTTTTAATATTTTTATAAAATTATTTTTTAAAAAAACATTATGATGCAATACTTGCGTCGCTAAATAAAAAATTATTTTTATTAATTTACTATTTTATTGCATCGCTATTTAACATAATTAATTTTTAAAAACATTGCGACGCACTGGGTTGCGTCATAATTTTTTATTTCATAATTATATTTATAAAATTAATGTTATTTAAAATAATTGTGACGCATTAGTGCATCGCTAAATTAAAAATAATTTTTCTAATTTTCTGGTTTATGCGTCGCTAATGGTCGCTATTTAACATAATTAATTTTTTTAAATCATTGCGACGCACTGAGTTGCGTCGCAATATTTTTTTTTCATATTTATATTTTATAAAAACTAAATCTAAAAATATTGCGATGCATTACTTGCATCGCTAAATAAAAAAATTAATTTTTTTGATTTTCTGGTTTATTGAGTCGCTAATGCGTCGCTAATTACGTCGCAATGTTTTGTTGTCGCGGAGGCATCACAATGTGGTCGTAATTTAGCGACGCATCGCTATTTCAGTTTTTCTTGTAGTGGTTGCATGGGAGCCAAGAGCATGGCCATGAACCCATTAGCCACTCCTTTTGTTAAGCCCATGGGAGGGCCAAGCACTTGCATGGAGATGTCAACATCATGAGGCCCCCCTCCTTTACTCTCATGAGAGAGCTGGCACCGCACACCAAGCCAGAGATCGTGCCCCCCATGCTGGAGAGGCCGTGGCACCGAAACATCATCTCCTTCCCAAGTTCTATTCCGGCTCTCGGGCAACTCCCATCTCCGCGCCAGCTCCCGTTGGCCTCGCTCGACCTTCGGACTGATGGAAATGGTAAACTTAATTATGGTGATGAAACCGAGAGGTCATAATAAATTTTGAAGAATTAACTATAGTTGCAGAAAATGAAGAGTAACATTGAAATCTGAAGAGTCATGTTGTAAACCAAAAGTTATATGGAAAGTCTAAAAGGTTCATTATGATATATTAATGAGGGAAGATCAATAGTCACTTTCTATATCTATAAATAGGATATATTGTAGTGAGTTATAGAGTATGTGAGGAAAGCTAATAGAAATGATATTATAGAAACTTCTCTCACTCCCAGTATTTCTCCTTGAGCATTCTAGTGCGCTACCAAAAATATTGTTTTCAACAAGTGTGTTGACCCAATTGAGGATTTTGATGATTAACAAAACTATTTGAGTATAACATTTGAAGTTACTAATGATTTTGATTAAGTTTTTCAGATTATAAGTCTATTGATAATCAAAATCAAGAGTCAAATCAAGTTCTGGTTCGAATCTAATGTCAAGGTAAGATTGCAGACATTAGAGTCGACACATGGAATCGCAGAGTCGACTCCGAAAAATGGCACAGACTTAGAGTCGACTCCGGGACTGTTAGAGCCGACTCCAACAGAAAAGACAGAACGATGGTTTTTTCAGGCCACGACTTTAGAGTCGACTCCAGAAGAATTTTGTGTCGACCCCAGAAAAGTCAGAGACGACTCCAGATCGAGCGGATTAAAGAATTTCGAGTTAGAGCCGACTCCAGAAAAGTTAGAGCCGACTCCAGAATGTCAGACACGGCTCCAGAACTGTCAGAACGACTCTAAACTTTATCTTTATCTATTTTAATCCCAACGGCTATTGTTATTTATGGATCTAATCCTTTTACACTTGCTTCTAACGGATAGTTTCAAACTATTTGTGGATTAATCGGGATCTATAAGAAGAGGGTTGATTGCATCCCAAAGAAGAGAAAGAGAGGCAAAAAGAAAAGAATAGAGAAAATCTTTGAGATCTATCAGAAAAGAAAAGAGGGAAAACCTGTAAGGAAAGATCATACTCATTCCCCAAAAGAAGAGAGAGATTCCAAGCCTTTGCTGTTCTATTTAGAAGAAATCTCAAGAGAAGGAAGAAGCCCTAGTTTTTCTGATCTTCTGAGTCTCAAGAGCATATTGAAAGGAAGATCCATTCAAAGGAAGAGAAGGAAGAAGCCACCAAGATCTGCGAATCAGGCTTTGGTTCCTAATCTCTTATTATTGTTTCATTATTGTATATTTGCTCATTGAAGGAGCAGTTTGCTTTTGTAAAAACAATATTGTTTGCTGGGTCAATCTGGTGATTGATTCAGTTGAGGCTGTTAGCCTTGTGCAAGCATTAGCTTGTGGTTAGGTTTTGTGCTGGTGAGCCTTGAAAACCAGCTGGGTTCGTTGTGCACCCGGAAAACAACAAGTTTGAGTTGTGAGCTTGCAAAACAACTCTGCTGTAATCAGTTTGATTATAGTGTGGACCCAAGAGGTACTTGGGAGTGGACGTAGGTGTAGGTACACCGAACCACTATAAAATCTCTTGTGTTTGCCGTGATTGTCTCTTTATCTTCAACTCTCTTTTTAGTTGTTAGTTTTAATTTGTGTGAATCTAAGTTTTTATTTCCGCTGGGGGTTATCTTTCAAAAGAGTTTAATTTTTGAAAAACCCAATTCACCCCCCCTCTTGGGTTGCTATCTGGACCAACAATTGGTATCAGAGCTAGTGCTCATTTGATTTGATCTAACGATCAAGAGTCAAAGATCCACATGGCAACTCAAGCTGGTTCATCTTTTTCGAAGGTCAATCTACTAATAGACCACCCTTATTTAATGGTTCTAACTATGGTTATTGGAAGGCTAGAATGAAAATATTCATTCAAGCACTTGACTATGATCTATGGAGTATTATAGTCAATGGACCACACACACCCACTGCTAGAGTTAATGGCATGGAGATTCCTAAACCGGAAACGGAATGGGATGAACATGATAGAAAATTGGCACAACTCAATGCCAAAGCAATGAATGTCTTATACTGCTCATTAGATGCAAATGAATTCAATCGCATATCTATTGCATTTCTGCTAAGGAAATCTGGGATAGACTTGAAGTTACCCATGAGGGAACAAATCAAGTCAAGGAATCCAAGATTAACATGCTAGTTCATAAATATGAATTGTTTAAAATGGATGCATGTGAATCTATTGCTGATATGTTTACAAGATTTACTGATATAGTTAATGGTTTAAAAAGTCTTGGTAAATCTTATGATAATTCTGATCTTGTGAGAAAGGTCTTGCGTTCCTTGCCTAGGACTTGGGAAGCTAAGGTGACGCAATACAAGAGGCAAAGGATCTAAGTACACTACCCCTAGAAGAACTGTTGGGATCCTTGATGACTCATGAGCTTCAAATCAAGCAACATGTTGATGATGATGAGTCAAAGAAGAAGAGAACTATGGCTCTTAAGATTTCTGAATATATGGAAGAGCCTCATGAATCTGAAGATGAAAGTGATGATGAGGACATGGCACTCATCACAAGAAAATTTAAAAGATTCATGAAGAAGAAGAAGTTTGAAAAGAAAAAGCCCTTTGCAAGAAAAGATGAGGACAAGGGCAAAGAAAAGGAAGTTATTTGCTTTGAATGCAAGAAGCCGGGTCACTTTAAATCTGAATGCCCTCAACTAAAGAAAGGCACCCGGAAGTTCAAAAAGAAGGCAATGATGGCCACATGGAGCGATTCGGAAAGCACAAGTTCCGAAGAAGAAGAAAAGAGTGAAATGGCCAATCTATGCTTCATGGCGGACAATGATGAGGTAAGTCCGAGTTTTCTTGATGACTTCACTTTTGATGAATTGCATAGTGCTTTTTATGAATTAATGGATGATTTTGCAAACCTAAGTTCAAAGAACAAAGATTTGAAAACTCAAATGCAAAAACTATCATTAGAAAATGAAAAGCATGTTGTTGATAAAGAACTTTTGATAAAAGAAAAAGAAAGTTTGAAAAATGAAGTTGATAGACTTAAGCCTATAGTTGATAAATTTACTCTAAGCTCTATCAAACTTAATATGATTTTGGAAAATCAAAAGGCTATTTTTGATAAAGCTGGATTAGGATATAATCCACTTAAAAAGCAAAAATCTTGAAGAATATTTTTGTACATGCTGAAAAATCATTAAACATTTGTTTTAAATGTGGAAACAAAGGACATAAATCATATATGTGTAAATCTTCACATAAAAGAAAAAGATGATTTGGGTTCCCAAAGGAACAATATTTAATGCATCTAACCATGAAGGACCCAAGAAGGCTTGGGTACCTAAAATTAAGACATAAATGTTTTGCAGGAGTGTCTTGCAGCCATCAGACTGAAAAGAAAATGGTACCTGGACAGTGGTTGCTCAAGACACATGACGGGTGACAAAGATCAATTCATCACCCTTGAATCAAAAAGAGGTGGAGTAGTTACTTTTGGTGATAATGGTCAAGGCCATATCATGGGTATTGGTAAGATTCAAATTACTCCATCTACTCATATTGATAATGTTTTATATGTTGATGGACTTAAACATAATCTAATAAGTATTAGCCAACTGTGTGACAAAGGTTTCAAGGTTTCCTTTGAAGCTTCTGTTTGCACTGTTACTAATCCCATTGATAATAGCATTATTCTTGTTGGTAAACGCTATGGCAATGTGTACTTAATTGATTTGAGTAATTTATCTCCAAGTAATCATTGCTTAGTTGCTGATAATGCTAAATGAATGAGATTGGTTGGCTATGGCATCGTAGATTAGGTCATGCAAGCACACACCTAATTTCTAAATTATTGAAAATGGATTTAGTTAAAGGTATTCCTAGCTTAAATTTTGAAAATAATCGAATATGTGATGCATGTCAATTTGGAAAACAAACAACTTCTTTCAAATCTAAGAATGTTGTTTCAACTACTAGGCCACTAGAGCTACTACACATGGACCTTTTTGGACCTACTAGAACCACAAGTCTAGGAGGAAAGAAATATGGTCTAGTGATAGTAGATGATTACTCTAGATTCACTTGGGTAATGTTTTTGGCTCACAAAGATGAGACTTTCTCAATATTCATGAAATTTGTTAAGAAAGTCACTAATGAGAAAAACACTACCATAGTGTCTATTAGAAGTGATCATGGAACTGAATTTGAAAATCACTTATTTGAAAAATTCTGTTTTGAAAAAGGCATACATCATAACTTTTCTGCACCTAGAACACCACAACAAAATGGAGTTGTAGAAAGGAAGAATAGGACTTTAGAAGACATGGCCCGTACCATGCTATGTGAAAGCCAACTTCCAAAATATTTTTGGGCGGAAGCTATAAACACAGCATGTTACATTCTAAATAGAGCCCTAATTAGACCTATCCTTAAGAAAACTCCCTATGAACTTTGGAATAGGAAACCAAATTTAAGTTATTTTCATGCATTTGGTTGTAAATGTTTTATTCATAACAATGGTAAGGATAATCTTGGGAAGTTTGATGCAAAGTCTGATGAAGGTATCTTCCTAGGATATTCTACATCTAGCAAAGCATATAGAGTATTTAATAAGAAAAGCTTAGTTGTAGAAGAATCCATTCATATAGTGTTTGATGAGTCTTTAGCATCAAGTTCAGATAAAATTGATGATGAGGAAGATACATCTTTGATTGAAAGAGATATTGAAAAATTAAATGTATCTTCAGATCAAGAACCTGAAGTTAAGGATGATGACTCACCTAAGGATGATGGTATTGATACTGTCAAATGATAAAGATCTACCTAGAGATTGGAGATATGCTTATGGTCATCCTAAGGACCTAATCATAGGTGATCCATCTCAAGGTGTAAGGACTAGATCATCAATGAGAGATATCAATAATCATCTTGCATTTGTATCTCATATAGAACCTAAGACTATAGAGGAAGCCGAGAAAGATAGTTATTGGATGTTAGCAATGCAGGAAGAGTTAAACCAATTCACTAGAAATCAAGTTGGACCCTAGTTGAAAGACCTAAAAATCACCCTATAATAGGATCTAAATGGGTATTTAGAAATAAATTAGATGAAAATGGCATAGTAATTAGAAACAAAGCTAGACTAGTTGCAAAAGGATATAATCAAGAAGAAGGTATAGATTTTGATGAAACTTTTGCACCTGTTGCTAGATTAGAAGCCATTAGGCTACTACTTGCATTTGCATGTCATATGAATTTCAACTTATTTCAAATGGATGTTAAAAGTGCATTTCTAAATGGTTTTATAAATGAGGAAGTTTATGTTGAACAACCTCCTGGTTTTGAAGATCATGAATTTCCAAACCACGTCTTCAAACTACACAAAGCACTTTATGGTTTAAAGCAAGCACCTAGAGCTTGGTATGATAGATTAAGTAAATTTTTAATTGAAAATGACTTTTCTAGAGGAAATGTTGATAAAACCTTGTTTTTGAAAAGAAAAGGAAAGGATTTATTAATCGTTCAAATTTATGTTGATGACATTATATTTGGTGCTACTAACAATCTCCTTTGTCAAGAATTTGCTAAGCTAATGCAGGGAGAA
>UESW01003066.1:0-33438 GCA_900491605.1 Calamus simplicifolius | reverse complement strand
ATGGGAGAACTAAACTTCTTCCTTGGACTTCAAATCAAACAAGAGAAAGCGGGAATTTTCATTAACCAAACAAAGTATACAAAGGAAATACTCAAGAAATTTGGTATGGAATCTGCTAAACCTCTTGGTACGCCAATGAGTCCCTCATGCAAGCTGGACAAGGATGAAGTAGGTAAGAAAGTAGATCAGAAGCATTACAGAGGTATGATTGGATCACTTCTTTACCTAACTGCAAGTAGGCCAGATATCATGTTTTCTGTCTGCTTATGTGCAAGATATCAATCTAATCCTAAGGAATCACATTTACTTGCTGTTAAAAGAATCTTTAGATACTTAAATGGAACTAAAAATGTAGGATTATGGTATTCTAGAGACTCAACCTTAAAATTGATTGCTTATTCTGATTCTGACTATGCTGGTTGTAAATTAGATAGAAAGAGTACAAGTGGGGTATGCCAACTTTTAGGAAGTAACTTAATCTCTTGGTTTAGCAAGAAGCAAAATTCGGTTGCATTATCCACTGCTGAGGCAGAGTATGTTGCAGCTGGAAGTTGCTGTGCTCAAATCCTTTGGATTAAGCGACAACTTGAAGATTATGGTATCACACTTGATAAAATACCTATTAAATGTGATAATACTAGTGCTATCAATCTAACTAAAAATCCAATTCAACATTCAAGAACTAAACACATTGAAATTAGACATCACTTTATTAGAGAACATGTAACTAACAAAGATGTTTGTCTTGAATATGTTAATACTAATGATCAATTAGCTGATATTTTTACCAAACCTTTGAGTGAGGAGAGATTTTGCTATCTTAGAGGAGAATTAGGAGTTTGTGATCCTTTAGAATAATTTTCTGAAACTCTTAAGGACAACAACTATCTAGACTTCAATAATTTCTTGAAAATCCTCTTTGTCCAATAAGGAAATCTATCTAGAAATTTGATTCATTGTTTCCCCAATTATTAAGGAACACTTATCTAGAGTTTGATGATTAATTTGATCAGTTTCAGATCCTTGAAATTTGAATTTTTCTCTGAAACTATTGTGGAGTCGACACCTGCAGTTTGTGGAGTCGACACCTTCTTATTTTGATGTTCTGTCTGGGCAATTAGAGCCGACTCTGGCTTCTGTAGAGCCGACTCTAATTCGGGCGCTGACAGATTCTCTGGTTCGGAGCCGACACCTCATTTTCGGGAGTCGACTCTAAGTGGAACTAGGTCAAAATAAAAAGGGCGGAGTCGACCCCAAACGATTCCTATCGTCTCCTAAACCTTTTCCAAGCTGTTCCAAACTGATTCCAAACCCTCCAAATCCCTCAAAACCCTTGATTACTCATTCCAATCGAATCCCATGGCTCCCAAAAAGCGTGCTATCATTGGTGGTTCGACTGTTCCGACGAAGCGCCGTTCAAATCGGAGGCAACCTTCGTCATCTTCTTCATCTGCCACTCAAGATGACTCTCCACCCTCACCATCTTCTCCTCGAGTCGACCAATTAGCTGGTAAGGCCATTACTACCGGAAGAAAAGTTGATTTTAACTTTTTTGTTTCGGAGGGCTTTGCTATTGGGCGGTTGTTGAAAGAAATGGGATGGGAGAAGGTTTGTTCTTTGGATATCCCTACTTACCCTGCCCTAGTGAGAGAGTTTTATAATGATTTATGTAGAGGAGAGGGAGGCTTAGTGAGTGTTGTAAGAGGAACAAAGGTAATCATCACAGCCGAATCCCTTGGTAATCTATTGGAAATGCCTACCGTTGGCCTTGTTGAATATCATCATGAAGATAGAGGAGGTGCACTATCAAGGATGTTAGGGAGAGAAGTTTCTGAGTTTGAGGAAATCTTGGCAAATCAACTTAATTTGGAACTCAGATTACTTCACAATATCTGTGGAAGAATTCTATTTCCTAAAATCGGAAGGTTTGAATATGTCTCGGAGCGAGACATCTTATTGATGGACTGCATTCTCACTGGTAGACCTGTAAATCTTGCTGGAATGATGATAGGCTATATGGCGGAGGCAGCTACTAGAAGAGATCTACATTGCCATATGGTATGGTTTTAACATTGGTATTCAGAAGCCAAGGTGTACTTATAATGGACAATGAGCCACTAAGAAAATTAAGACATACAGATTACTATAGTGTCTCTACAATTCACCGAATGGGCTTTAGAAAAGAAAATGGAAACTGGATAAAAAGAGGACATGAGGCCAGAGCTGAAGAGGTTAGAGTTGAGGAAGTCAGAGGAGAAGACATTCCTGAACCATCTGCTGGACCTTCTTCTGCTGGACCATCTGCTGGACCCTCAGAGGCTGGACCTAGCTCTCAACTTCCACATCAGTCAGCATTGGCATCTGAAAGATTTTCTGAGGAGCAAATAGGTCAGCTCAGAGCTTTACTGGCTGAGTATGACAGTCAAAGACAAATGATATGTGTAAATTAAGAGAGGAGTTCAATCAATTAAAGGATGAGATTAATTCAAGACTTGACATGATTTCTTTTTCAATTAGCAATTCCGTCATCTTCATAAAATTTTTGAAAGGATGGAAGGCATTGCAGACGGTTCTGGAACTTATCTTCATGCTACCAGTCAACTGAAGAAAGATATCGACCTCGCCGTCTCTCAAATTGAAGCTTGTCTTGAAAGTTTTAAGAAGACCAAAAAGATGATGTTATGGAAATGATTGGACATTTAAAGAAAATTGTGTATAAGCATATTTGATTTTGATTCAATCCTAGGTTGTATCTTAGGATTTCTTCTTTCTTGCTTTCTTAGCATGTATCTAGGATTTACATACTTAAATCTGTCATTTTAAAATACATGTAATGAATCTTGCTTTGGAATACAAATGTTGAATGAATATTACACTTTTATTTCAAATTTATCTTTGATTGAATGTCAATGAATAAGTTTCCTATCTTTATGTTTATTCGAACCAACATTCTCGCTCTAATAACATTCTTTATTGCTCTTAAACTCACCTTATTGTTGATAACAAAAAAGGGGGAGAGATAAGTGTATATGCATATAAGAAAGAAAGAGAGAAAGAAAATGAAGAACAATTCTGAGAATAGAAAGAAAGAGAGAATTTTTTAGAAAGAATTCAGTTTATCTACATAGGGGGAGCAATGCAGGGGGAGCTTAATAAATTTCTCCATATAAAAGTTAAATCATTTTGATTGATGTCAAGTTTTGTTTATTTTTATTCATTTTGAATATTGGCATCAAATTCTCTATTAGGAAGTCTCTAAGCTTTAACAATGTCTATAATTCTCAATTCAAATGAATTTTTTAATGCATATACTCAAAGTTTTTGTCATCATCAAAAAGGGGGAGATTGTTGACCCAATTGAGGATTTTGATGATTAACAAAACTATTTGAGTATAACATTTGATGTTACTAATGATTTTGATTAAGTTTTTCAGATTATAAGTCTATTTGATGATCAAAATCAAGAGGCAAATCAAGTTCTGGTTTGAATCTAATGTCAAGGTAAGATTGCAGACATTAGAGTCGACACATGGAATCACAGAGCCGACTCCGAAAATGGCACAGACTTAGAGTCGACTCCGGGACTGTGAGAGCCGACTCTATCAGAAAAAACAGAACGATGGATTTTCAGGCCACGACTTAGAGTCGACTCCCAGACTGTTAGAGTCGACTCCAGAAGAATTTTGTGTCGACCCCAGAAAAGTCAGAGACGACTCCAGATCGAGCGGATTAAATAATTTCGAGTTAGAGCCGACTCCAGAAAAGTTAGAGCCGACTCCAGAATGTCAGACACGGCTCCAGAACTGTCAGAACGACTCTAAACTTTATCTTTATCTATTTTAATCCCAACGGCTATTGTTATTTATGGATCTAATCCTTTTTACACTTGCTTCTAACGGATAGTTTCACACTATTTGTGGATTAATCGGATCTATAAGAAGAGGGTTGATTGCATCCCAAAAAAAGAAGACAAGAGAGAGGCAAAAAGAAAAGAATAGAGAAAATCTTTGAGATCTATCAGAAAAGAAAAGAGGGAAAACTTGTAAGGAAAGATCATACTCATTCCCCAAAAGAAGAGAGAGAGATTCCAAGCCTTTGCTGTTCTATTTAGAAGAAATCTCAAGAGAAGGAAGAAGCCCTAGTTTTTGATCTTCTGAATCTCAAGAGCATCTTCATCCATTCAAAGGAAGATCCATTCAAAGGAAGAGAAGGAAGAAGCCACCAAGATCTGCGAATCAGGCTTTGGTTCCTAATCTCTTATTATTGTTTCATTATTGTATATTTGCTCATTGAAGGAGCTGTTTTTTTTGTAAAAACAAATACTGTTTGCTGGGTCAATCTGGTGATTGATTCAGTTGAGGCTGTTAGCCTTGTGCAAGCATTAGCTTGTGGTGAAAGGTTTTGTGCTGGTGAGCCTTGAAAACCAGCTGGGTTCGTTGTGCACCCGGGAAAACAACAAGTTCGAGTTGTGAGCTTGCAAAACAACTCTGCTGTAATCAGTTTGATTATAGTGTGGACCCAAGAGGTACTTGGGAGTGGACGTAGGTGTAGGTACACCGAACCACTATAAAATCTCTTGTGTTTGCCGTGATTGTCTCTTTATCTTCAACTCTCTATTTATAGTTGCTTAGTTTTAAACTTGTGAATCTAAGTTTTTATTTCCGCTGGGGGTTATCTTTCAAAAGAGTTTAAATTTTTGAAAAACCCAATTCACCCCCCCTCTTGGGTTGCTATCTGGACCAACAATTGGTATCAGAGCTAGTGCTCATTTGATTTGATCTAACGATCAAGAGTCAAAGATCCACATGGCAACTCAAGCTGGTTCATCTTTTTCGAAGGTCAATCTACTAATAGACCACCCTTATTTAATGGTTCTAACTATGGTTATTGGAAGGCTAGAATGAAAATATTCATTCAAGCACTTGACTATGATCTATGGAGTATTATAGTCAATGGACCACACACACCCACTGCTAGAGTTAATGGCATGGAGATTCCTAAATTGGAAACGGAATGGGATAAACATGATAGAAAATTGGCACAACTCAATGCCAAAGCAATGAATGTCTTATACTGCTCATTAGATGCAAATGAATTCAATCGCATATCTATTTGCATTTCTGCTAAGGAAATCTGGGATAGACTTGAGGTTACCCATGAGGGAACAAATCAAGTCAAGGAATCAAAGATTAACATGCTAGTTCATAAATATGAATTGTTTAAAATGGATGCATGTGAATCTATTGCTGATATGTTTACAAGATTTACTGATATAGTTAATGGTTTAAAAAGTCTTGGTAAATCTTATGATAATTCTGATCTTGTGAGAAAGGTCTTGCGTTCCTTGTCTAAGACTTGGGAAGCTAAGGTGACGGCAATACAAGAGGCAAAGGATCTAAGTACACTACCCCTAGAAGAACTGTTGGGATCCTTGTTGACTCATGAGCTTCAAATCAAGCAACATGTTGATGATGATGAGTCAAAGAAGAAGAGAACTATGGCTCTTAAGATTTCTGAATATATGGAAGAGCCTCATGAATCCGAAGATGAAAGTGATGATGAGGATATGGCACTCATCACAAGAAAATTTAAAAGATTCATGAAGAAGAAGAAGTTTGAAAAGAAAAAGCCCTTTGCAAGAAAAGATGAGGACAAGGGCAAAGAAAAGGAAGTTATTTGCTTTGAATGCAAGAAGCCGGGTCACTTTAAATCTGAATGCCCATAACTAAAGAAAGGCACCCGGAAGTTCAAAAGAAGGCAATGATGGCCACATGGAGCGATTCGGAAAGCACAAGTTCCGAAGAAGAAGAAAAGAGTGAAATGGCCAATCTATGCTTCATGGCGGACAATGATGAGGTAAGTCCGAGTTTTCTTGATGACTTCACTTTTGATGAATTGCATAGTGCTTTTTATGAACTAATGGATGATTTTGCGAACCTAAGTTCAAAGAACAAAGATTTGAAAACTCAAATGCAAAAACTATCCTTAGAAAATGAAAAGCATGTTGTTGATAAAGAACTTTTGATAAAAGAAAAAGAAAGTTTAAAAAATGAAGTTGATAGACTTAAGCCTATAGTTGATAAATTTACTCTAAGCTCTATCAAACTTAATATGATTTTGGAAAATCAAAAGGCTGTTTTTGATAAAGCTGGATTAGGATATAATCCACTTAAAAAGCAAAAATCTTTGAAGAATATTTTTGTACATGCTGAAAAATCATTAAACATTACTTGTTTTAAATGTAGAAACAAAGGACATAAATCATATATGTGTAAATCTCCACATAAAAAGAAAAAGATGATTTGGGTTCCCAAAGGAATATTTAATGCATCTAACCATGAAGGACCCAAGAAGGCTTGGGTACCTAAAATTAAGACATAAATGTTTTGCAGGAGTGTCTTGCAGCCATCAGATTAAAAAGAAAATGGTACCTGGACAGTGGTTGCTCAAGACACATGACGGGTGACAAAGATCAATTCATCACCCTTGAATCAAAAAGAGGTGGAGTAGTTACTTTTGGTGATAATGGTCAAGGCCATATCATGGGTATTGGTAAGATTCAAATTACTCCATCTACTCATATTGATAATGTTTTATATGTTGATGGACTTAAACATAATCTAATAAGTATTAGCCAACTGTGTGACAAAGGTTTCAAGGTTTCCTTTGAAGCTTTTGTTTGCACTGTTACTAATCCCATTGATAACATTATTATTCTTGTTGGTAAACGCTATGGGGGTTACTGACTTTAGGGGACATGGGCGTTGAAAGTAGGCTCCTCCTCAATCTCTAGCAGGATATGGGAGATCGGAGCCATGAGAGGAGTAAACCGCCCCTTAGGAACCAGCGCCTAGGGCCGGTGGTCAAAGCAACGGGGTGGTTCGGGTTGCCTGGATCGTCCCTCAGCTAGTTCCGTGGGTGTCGGCTTCTTATTGGAACTCCTGTCGGCTTCCCTTCTGGACGAGTCAACCTCATTGGCGCGGATGTACTTCTGTGCCCGACTTAGCAACTCGGCATAGGAGCCGGGAGGCTTTTTGTCCAGAGAATATGCAAATCTGGAGGGACGGAGTCCCCGCTTCAATGCTAGGGTAGCGATAGAATCTTCCAAGTTATAGACTTCGAGCGCGGCCTCCTTAAATCGAGCTATAAAGTCCTTCAAGGTCTCGCCACTCCTTTGTTGGACGGCAAACAAGCTATCGGCGACTCGAGGGATCTTCCAGCATGCATCAAAGTGAGCCAGGAAAGACCGCTCAAGTTGCCTAAACGAATTGATACTGTGGGGCGGCAGGCGAGAATACCATGCACGCGCTGCTTTCCGTAGCGTGGCTGGAAAAGCAACACACAGAAGAGAGTCCGTCGCCCCCTGGACCTGCATGAGGACCTTATAGCTCTCCAAGTGGTCCAGAGGGTCCGTTGTACCGTCGTAGGGTTTAGCTGGGGAAGACGAAACCGAGGCGGAACCGGCTCCTCCGTGATGCGGCGGGAGAGCGGAGGACGATGGTCGAACTCTTCCTCCGGCTGATGATTTATTTTCTGGCGAGCTCATCTAGCCGTCGGTTGTACTCCTCCAGGCGTTCCTCCGCCTGGCGACTGATTGTCGGGGCCCTCCGAGATGGCTCGGAGGAGGAAGAAGAAGAGGAGAAAGAAGAAGATGGAGACAAGAGTCTAGACTTCCACCTGGGCTCCTCCTGATGACGAGGCTCGGGAGGGAACTTGCCGGGGCCGTGGTCGGGGGACCGCGGCCGCTTGGGGGTCTCGCAGCGAGGCTTCCTAGGGGAAGCCGGGCGTTGGCCGGTCTCGCACCGACCAGCCTCTCACCGAGGAGAGCCTCCCCTCGCCGACTGCTGACTGGCGGGGGGAGCGGTTGGTGCTGATGGCCACAGACTGTTGCTACTGGAGCCCGTGGATCATGGCGGTGAGGGCTTGGACCTGCTGGGAGAGGGTCGCCAGATGCTCCACTGTTTGGTCAGAGGCGTCCGTGGGCGGGCAGGTGACCGGAGGGTCAGCTGTAGGAGGATTGGCCTCCTGCTGCCTAACTGGCGGGGGAAGCCCCGCTGGGCAGCTGACTGAGATGTCCTGGGCTCGAGTCACCACCATGGCTTCTAGAAGAGAAGAGGGAGGAAGATCGAATCTTTTGAGGTGCAGCACAGGGAGAATATTCGCTATCCCTTTTCCCCCCTACCTGGCGTGCCAATCTGATGACGCTCGGTCACTGGTCCTGAACGTCGGGATGTGGGCTGATCCGCGAACCTTCGATGCGCCGAATGGCCTGCAAAAAAGTTCCAGACCGGAGGGGATCCTCCGGTGAGACCCTCCGATGCCCAAGTCAGCAATCGAGGTCACAGCAGAGAAGGAGCTCGAGAGAGCTCTTGGAAAAGGGAGAGATCTCAGAAGGACCGGAATTTTCCTCTGAGTACTAGGGTGTCAAGTGTGTAAACTTACATTACCTGGTTCTCGAAGTGATTTACCCTTTTATAGGGGTTGACGCTAGCACGATCACGTGGGTTTTTGTGAAGTCAGAATGTCTGCTGAGCCCTTACGTGAATCTGGGCTGGTTGGTGGGCTACGTCCATCAGTTGTTGGATAGGTGGGTCCTGTCCCATCACCAGCGTTGCCAGTGGGTTGTTGGATCTGGCGCTGTCAGGCGGCGCGCGTAAGAGAGGTGGCACCCTGAACTGATGGGGCCATGCTGGGGCTGATCTGGCGGGAACTGGGAAATCCCGACTTATCAGGGCCGAGCCGGATCGACCCGAGATGGCTGGGGCCAATCCCGCTAGCAAGGCAATGCCGGGCGGGGCCGAATCGACGGACTTGGAGGCACCGGGGCCGAGTCAGGCCGGCCAGGGATGGCCTTGGCCGACTCGGCAGAACTGGGACGCCGGAGCCGAGTCGGGCCGGCCGGGGATGGCCTTGGCCGACTCGGGGGAACTGGAGACGCCAGGGCCGAGTCGGGCCGCCGGGGAACTGGAGACGCCGGGGCCGAGTCGGGCCGGCCGGGGATGGCCTTGGCCGACTCGGTGGAACTGGAGACGCCGAGGCCAAGTCGGGCCGGCCGGGGATGGCCTTGGCCGACTCGGCGGAACTGGAGACGCTGGGGCCGCCTGGGAAGGTGCCGGGGCCGGTTGGGAAGATGCCGGGGCCGGCTGGGAGGTGCCGGGGCCGCCTAGCTTGGAGACGTAGGGGGCCGGCTAGGAAGATGCCGGGCCGCTTGGGAAGTGCCGGGCCGCCTGGGAAGTGCCGGGGCCGCCTGGCTTGGAGGTGCCGGCCTTGGAGGTGTCGGCCTTTGGGGCCGTCGGTCTTGGAGGTGTCTGCCTTTGGGGCCGTCGGCCTTGGAGGTGTCGGCCTTGGAGCCGAGCGGGGCGAGGCCGATTGCCGAGGGTGAGGTGGGCCGTCGCGGACGTTGAGGTCGAAGTGGGCCGCGGCCGATGCCAAGATCGAGGGGGGCGCGGCCAACGTTGAGACCGATGCCATTGTCAAGGTGGGCCGTCCAAAAATTTTTATTTTTCATGGGATTAACTGGCTCCATCACCATGAATGTCACAATCCTGAAGATGAAGTTCAACAAGGCTGCTAATATTAAGCAGCCAATGGGTGATGGCAGACTCTTAAGCATTTCCAGAGAGATCAAGGATGGTGAGAGAAGTGAGGTTTACATATTGTAGGGTTGAAGGAATACCAAGGAGTTCGGAATCAGATAATTTCAAGGCTAGTAGAGAAGGGTGCATGTTGATCTCACGAAGCCAATTCGATGCCTTGGAGAGGTTGACAGAGCTCAAGTCAAGGTATCTCAGAGAGGTGATTCCAGAGAGCCATTGAAGGTCATTGACTCGAAAAGCTCTTTGCCAATCAATTTTGTAGGACCTATTACCAAGAAATACGGACCCACTTTGAAGATCTAGATAGTGCAGGCTCGAGAGATTTCCAATCAGGCGAGGAATGGTTCTAGTAAACCCAGCAAGGGAGAAGGTTAAGGTATTCCAAGTGAGAGAACCAATGTATATCTCAAAAAAAATTCTGTGAATCGGAATGGAGTTGGAGAGCGAAAGCAGAAAAGTGCTGAGGCCTGGAACCCGATCGGCGGTCGCAGTGCGTGCTCTTGTCTCTCCATCGTCCGCGACCAGCGAAGTAGGGAGCTTTCGGTTCAGATTTTTTTGCTTTTTTCTTTTTTTCTCTAAAAACTTAAAAAAAAATAAAAATCAGTAAGAAATATTACCTTAACTTCGTTTCTTTATCACATCACAAAGAATAAGCGACGAGACTCATGAGAGACGAACTTCTTTCCCAAAATCAAATGCTTAGAAAAGAGAATTAGAGATTCAGAGAAGGCGAAAAGAGGAACTGAGAAGTCGCAACTCGGAAGATGAAACTCGGAAGTCGGATACTCGGAACTCAAAAGAAGTAAAAGTAAAAGAATTTAAAATGACATTAACAAAGTAACAAATTTGTGACTCATCCGGTTTAAATCGGTTGATCGGTTCACAAGTGAATCAGACGGATTGATTAGGTTATTTCGAGTATCTAACACATCTGGTTTTATGATAGAATCAGATCGGCTTGGCCTTCAGATTTCGGTTCAATCGGTCCAATCCGATCGGTCTACAACTATGATTTGAAGTAGTGCTTTTTTTTATTCACCATAGCAATGTAAAAATACCACTTAGAATGATATTTTTAAAAGCGTCATTTTAAGCGCCACTTGAAATGACGTTTTTAAGAAGCACCATTTTTTCATGTAAATTGGGATGATGAGTAAAAATGGCTTCCTAAAAGTGCCATTCCATTTCAAAATATGCTTTTATTTTATCTTGCCACGATAAATAAGAAAAGTATCATTTTTAACTCACTTCGTAAGTTCTTTTTTTTTTTAACATTCGTTATATAAAATCGGCGTCGAATGACACGGGTTTGAAAAAAGGGCTCGTAGGGTGGTGATCGACTTGGAGCCAATCAACCCGGGATGTGACGGCAGGGATTCTTGCCATCAAAGTCGATGTATGCCCGTATTTCAGGTACAATAGCCAAAAAAATCTTAAAAATTACAAAATTGAGTTAAGTGTGCCATTAGCGGTACTCTTTTTTTGAGGACAATTAGTTCTTAGGCAGAGTTTATGGAAATAACGGTCTTCGGGGTACATAGTCCACACGCTTTCTATACTTTGGGCTGCACTTCTTGACATAGCAAAACCGATGCCCATGCAATGATGTTGATGATGATTAGATTGCAGTGCTCCTGTCAAAAGAGATGAGATGGTATGTAGGAAAAGGGTGAGAGTGCTATCATCATCGTCATTGAAAGGAAGAGGTTAGGGTAGAAAAACAGGGAGCAATATATATATATATATATATATATATATATATATATATTGTTAGAATCCATAATGAGTGGTGCCGTAAATAATTCTAAGTCTAAAAATAGAGCGCTCAAAATGTTGTATGGTAAGGTTAAGCAGCTGAGATTAAGATTTTTTTTTCATATATATATATATAATGGCCAAAGCCTCTATAGTATATATGGAGGTGAAACAATGTATCTCTCACGTAAAACACTAATCATCTATAGATTTAAAATGGTATATCTCTTGAATAAAGACAGCAAATTGCCAAAATTTTAACATTATCTTATAACGATTAAGAAGAGGCAACCATAAACAAATATTATGTTGAAAATTAGAATTTTAATAATTCCATAATATTTCTATAATAAATAAAACATAATTATATATAAGTGCTAGCATGATGCAACACTACAGGCCGGTAAAGAATCTCTTAACCTTTAGATTGAGTATATCAAACCATGCTCTAAGAATAAGAGGACTAAACTTTGTTCTTGCTAATAGAATTGTTCTAGAGATTATATTCATATCATGCTTGGACATTGGTGTTTAAAGGCCTTGTTTTTAAAGGTCATGCATCTTATCTTGCAATCATAAGTGCTTTAAAACTTCACTAATTAAGTCTAAGTCAATAGAAAGTGACCGTCCTCCACACTTAGGGATGTCCACCCGTAGTGCTGCTTTCGTTTATTCTTAAAGGCTTAGAGGCCTATCCCACTAATTCCTATGACAGAGCAAACATTGTCTCGTAGAAATGGAATTGATTTTGAGATCTCAAATTCCAACGTTTTAATATACTTAGAAAATGTAACATTGCTACAAATCGATTTAAATACACATACGACTAAATTCCTTTGAACTCTTGACTTGGGATGCTCAATTGATTATCACTATTCTTCCACCATGGTAATTCCAGTATGCTAATAATAATTCCATTTTCCTTGAGAATTTTCATATCTTCTCTCTTGACATTATTTTAGTAAGAGGGTTAGATGCTTAGCTAGCATCTTATCGGTCCATAGATATTATTCCTGGTTATTTTAAATAATTTTGAGGTATTTGCAGAAGCTAGATAAGGATCAAATTACATATCTTAAAAAAAATTATTTAGCGATCTATACCCATATTAATTTAATAATAAAAATAATAAAAGATTAAGAAATTGATCTTTCATCGAATGTCTTGAACTCCGCCAACACCATCTTGGAATCACCAAATCCTTTTGATTACCATGGATCTTTCCAAATGTTCTTCAAATTATGATGAACACGAATGAATGAGCATTTTGATTTGAATTGAGATCACACAACTGGGTTTTTTAGTCACTTTATATTCTCAACTCATAAGACAAAGTGAAGATAAGGAAGAAAACTCTATGTGGCTAATGAAAATCATCCTACGTTATTTTTCTCTCATGAATCTTATATACTGTGAGAATAATAACTACCATCCTTTTTAAATAATTAATAAATTAAAATATTAAGATAACTTTCAACTCTTGGAGATTACTTTAACATGGGGTGATGTGCAAGAAAAAAATCTTTTTTACAATCCCATATATCTATCCAACAATCCATTGTTGGTTTTTTTGATATCTTTATCATGGGATGGTACGGAAGAGAGAAAAGCTCTTGCACAATTCTATACATTTCTTCAACAATAAAATAACTTTCACATGGACCTCCTTATAGAACATGCCTACGATGTGTTTCTAGCACACTGTATAATTTTTAATTTAAAATAATTTAAAATTTATTTTAAATAATCATATTATTTAAAATTAAAATTAATTTAATTAATTTCTATGTAAAAAATTAATTTAGAATTTTAATTTAAATTAATAACTCAATCCAACATATCATAAAGTTCACATAATTTAATGGAGCCGTTCAAAGAAACTATGAACATTATAATTTAAGCTCCAATAATTTTGATATTAATTAACACCTTAATTAAAATATTAAAATTATTAATTCTAAATTACTCACTAAAAATTTAAAACTGCACTCTTAAAATTATAAAATTATTTATATTGAAAAGAATTTAAATTGTCCATTGATAAAGTCACTACATATAAATTAATTCTCTATAAACGGTTAATAATTAAAGCTAAGCATTTTTCGTTAACCTCTTTAATTATATCTTTCTTCATAAGTACCATTGATTCTAATAAATAATATATTTATGATCTAATTATAAATTGAGCCTCTTATTATTTAAGCCCTAAATCAACACTTATGTAAACCGTCCATATGACTTCTTTACGAATAAATAAATTTTATCTTGTATATTAATATTTTTGGCTACTTATGTTATTATATTTTTAATATATAAAAATTGGACACTATATTTCTGTGTCATTATATGAATGTCAAAAAATATAATACAATAAATAGGATTCTATTAATTACTCAGAATTAAGATCGATTCATATATGATCATCTTTGATTAATTTTGAATGCTCAATTTTAAATAAAATTTATTAGAGATTCATAATTAATCACATTCTAGTCCTATATAATCAAATTATATAAAGTACTTTCATTTTGATAATCTCATTATCAACCATCTAAATAAGATCGTTTTATTCAGAATATAATGAACCATGCTAGTAATTTTAAATTAAAGATTCTAACTTTAATTTATAATTACGGACAGATTTAGATTAGTTTAGTTTAAATATTATCCTCTGTATATAACACTTATATACAATATTTAAAGTCACATTTAAATAATCCAAGAATTTTTGATATTTATAAAGCATCAAAATATGCATGCAAAATAATATTAATTTTTTTTAAATTAATCAGTAAAATAATACATCTCATTTGTTTATGGGCATATATCCCAATAATCTTTAACTTGTCCTAAAGCAAATGAGACATGTCTCTAAGTCCCATCCCTTCAAGATGTAGCTTAAAACCCGAGCCGGTAATGTCTTAGTGAATGGATCAACTATATTGTTCGTAAATGTAATCTTCTTAGCTGAAACATCTCCTCTACTGATAATCTCTCTCACAAGATAAAATTTTCTCTCCATATGCTTTCTTTTACGATGATTTCTGGGTTTTTTGGCTTTGGCTACTGCTCCACTATTATCACAGTAGAGTCTAATTGGTTCATGCATATCCAGAATAATTTTTAAATCTTTTAAGAATTTATGAAGCCAGACTGCCTCTTTAGCTGCTTCACAAGCTGCTACATATTTAGCTTTCATGGTGGACTCAGCAATGCAGGTTTGCTTGACGCTTCTCCATATAATGGCTCCTCCCAAAGTGAACACTGCTCCAGAGATAGACTTTCGAGAGTCTCTATCTAATTGAAAATTAGAATCTGTATATCCAATATGAATCAAATTCCTACCAGAATATACCAGCATATAGTTTCTCATCCTTCTTAGATATTTAAGAATATGCTTAATCGCAACCCAGTGAATCAATCCTGGGTTTGACTGATATTGGCCAACCACTCCTACTGCAAAGCATATGTCGGGTCTTGTACACAATATTGCATGCATTAAACTGTCAACTATCGAAGCATAGGGAATTCATTTCATATCTTCCTCCTCTTGCGGTGTTTTAGGACATTGCTCTTTAGAAAGATGAACTCCATATCGAGTAGATAAATTATCTTTCTTAGAGTTTTGCATCGCAAATCTAATAAGCACCTTGTCAATATACGATTCCTGAGACAACACCAAAAGCCTATTCTTATGATCCCGTATAATTTGGATGCCAAGAATATAGTTTGCTTCTCTCAAATCCTTTATTTGAAATTGGCTGGTTCTTTACAACAATAGGGATCCTAATTCTCAATGAGTAAAATGTCATCCACATAAAGAACTAAGAAGACCACTTTATTTTCTTTCATTTGCTTATAGACACAAGGTTCACCTAAATTTTGTTTAAAACTATAAGATTTTATGGCTTTATTAAATCTGATGTTTCAAGATCTAGAAGTTTGCTTAAGCCCATAAATGAACCTTTGCAATTTATAGACTTTCTGCTCTTGACCTTTAACCATAAAACTCTCTGGTTGGACCATGAATAGTCTCTTCAAGATGGCCGTTCAAAAATGCCATCTTGACATCCATTTATCTTGTCTCATAATCATAATGAGCAGCAATGGATAAGAGAATCCGAATGAATTTTATCATAGCTACTGACAAAAAAGTATCTTCATAGTCTACTCCTTTTTGCATAAAACCCTTTGCCACCAACTAGCCTTGAAAGTCTTTACTTTCCTATCGACTCCTCTCTTTCTCTTATAGATCCATTTACATCTAATAGGCTTAACGCCTTCTGGTAGATCTACAAGTTCTCGGATTGAATTGGAGTACATTGACTCTATTTCGAGTTTCATGGCTTCCTATCATTTCTCTTGATTAACATCCTTATTGCCATCTTGTATGTTAATGGATCATCATCACTGCCATCAGTGACTGCAACTTATGCTTTTCCATCTTGATGATAGCAGATGGACAATCTTATTTTTTTTCCACTGCATCATGGTGGCAGTTGTGTTTGATCTTGAGTAGTGGTCTTAAATTTTTATCGTTCAACAACTTTTGTTGGTATGGGACTGATCTCATCAGCCAGCAACTCTTTCAGAGCTACTTTACTTTTGGGTTTGAATTCTGTTATATAATTGTACTCGAGAAATGTAGCATTTGTTAACACAAATACTTTGTTATCTTGAGTACTATAAAACAAACCTTCTCTCGTTCCCTTAGGGTATCCCACAAACATGCATACTTTCGAACGAGGTTCCAGCTTCCCAGTCTTTCCTTTCAGCACATGGGCTGGACACCCCCATATGCGGATGTGTCTCAAACTAGGTTTGCGACCATTCTATAACTCTAAGGGAGTCTTATGGATTGACTTAGATGGAATTAAGTTTAGAATGTATATAGCTGTTTGTAGTGTATATCCCCAAAATGAGGTAGACAAAGAAAAATAGCTCAACATTGATCTTATTATATCAAGTAAAGTGCGATTCTTTTTCAGCTACACCATTTTATTGTGGTATCGCAGGTGCCATGAGCTGTGATAATATTTCATTCTCATTCAAGTGGTCCTTAAATTTATAATCCAAGTACTCTCTTCCTCGATCAGATCGAAGAGTTTTGATTGATTTACTGAGTTATTTTTCTACTTCAGCACAGAATTCTTTAAACTTTTCAAAGGCCTCAAATTTTCTTTGCATAAGGTATGCATATCCATATCTTGAATAATCATTAATAAATGTGATGAAATATTCATAGCCCCATCTAGCTTTGACATTCAAAGGCCCATATACATCAGTATGTATGATCTCTAAAGGTGCTTTTGCTCCTTCACTTTTTGCTGAAAAAGGTTTTTTGGTAAGGTCTTTTGGTTATTTTTCCTTCTAAACAGGATTCACAAACTGGTAAACTGCCAACTCTTAGCTCTCTCAAAGGACAATCCTTCACTAGTCTTTCTATTCTATCTATATTAATGTAACCAAGCCTCAAATGCCACAAATATGTGTCATTGTTGTTATTCGCAACTTTTCTTCTTTTAAGGGTTGGTTCAGTGACTTTAAACATTTCGGTTTGAAGTAAGTTATTGAAAATTGGTTTAACAAAATATAGACTATTTTTAACATACCCAGAACAAATATTTATTCATTCTTATAAATTAAAATAGAGTCAATACTAAAAGAAATAGAAGTAAATTGTTCATGCAACTTTGAAACCAAAATCAAATTTTGTTTGAAATCTGGAATAAAATAAAAATTGTTCAAAAGTAAATATTTCTTATTAGCAAATGACAGTCGCATTGTCCCTACTGCTGTCGCTGACATCTTTTTCCACTATCAACTCTCATTGTAAAATCTTACACTTAAAGATTTCGGGCAGACTCAAGCATCTTCAAAGAAATACAAACATGGTTAAATGCTCTTAAATCAATAATCCAACTTGAAAAATCATTCTCAACTAAGCATGTTTCTATAACTAGTAAATCTAATTTACCTTGTTTTTTTTTTTTTTCTGTTTCAGCTCATCAAGGTTCTTTTTATAGTTTCTTTTCAATGGCCATCTTGATGACAATGGAAATACTTTTCTTTAGGTTTAGGCTGAGCAACCTTTCCCTTCTTCTTTGAATCTTTTTCTTGTTGTCCTCTTGCTTTTCCATATTCTTCTTCTTTTTCTTTGAAGAAGAAGGCTTTCCCTCAGCTGTGTTGGCTTTAGCAACATTTGTCTTGGCACTCTATCATCTATAAGGTCTTATAAATTTGTAGCTCATTCAGAGTTCAGTCAGATTATACTTCTTATGATTCATAATGTAATTAGTCTCGAATTGGAGAAAAACGAAGATAGTGTCCCCAGGATCATGCCAACCTGAGTCTTTTCATCAATTTTAGCTCCATTGATTTCAGCCTCATTAAAATGATTGATCATTTTGAGGATGTGCTCATGAACAGAAGAACCATTCTTCATTTTCCATTCATAACAGCTTTTACAGCTTCCTAGCGAGCATGATTAGATGGGCATCCAAACATCTGCTGCAGAGATTCCATAATCTCTCTTGCAGTTTTAAGGCTTGTGCTTAGTTCTAAGCACCTCATTCATTGCTGCTAAAAAGTAGCAGCATGCCTTATTGTTTGCAACAATCCAATGATTGTATTCTTCAGTAACAACTTTGAAGGCATTAGTTAGAGGCACTGGCACTGGAGGACAATCCTCTTTCAGGACATAGTGGTAGTTTTTATTAAGGATAAGGATATTCATGTTGCTTTTCCACTTAACAAAATTTTTACTAGTTAAAACTTGAGAGGCGAGAAGTGAGAAAATAAGAAATATTTTCTAAAAAATAAAAAATATTTTTAATAAATAATGACATAAATATCATCATAAAATTTAAGACAAAGTAAATATGATGCATGAATGCACATGTTAAAATACATAAAAAAATATATTTACTTTAAAGGCCTAAGAAATTTTAATCTCCATAACTAAGTGCCACCGTAGGGTAGGTCAAATAGTTGCTAATTAAAATGAGACTTTCTTAATTAATAAGTATTTCAAAATATCTCATATTTTAAATACTCATTAATTTTCTTAAATTTTGGTCAAAAAAATAATTAACTAATTTAATTATTTCTTCATGAGTGCGATCCATCGTATCATATTTTTAAGACTTAACTTAGAAATTACCGATGTAGGGTAGGTCAATTCTAAAATATATCTTAAAAATTCTATCTCATGGAAGATAACCTTGTTATTACCATTAGTAGACACCCTTCGTAAGGACGAAATTAAAGCATCTCGAGGAGCTACTAATAACTCACTGTATTGTACTAATGATGGAGACTATTAGCTTATATTGTCATATTACCCTTCCACTCATTATTTTGTAAAAGTATATTTTATTTATAAAACAACTCTTGTTTCATAAACCCTTAGTTAATTTAAACAATTTAAATTACTAAGATTTTATAATTTTAAACATTTTAAAATATAAAATAAGTTAAATATGATAATTTAAAATTTAATACTTAAATTTAAAACTTCACATTTGGTATATTAATTTTACAAATCTAATTGCTAAATTAATTTATAAATTTAGTCTCATTAAATTTATTGCAAAGTGCATTAAATTTAATTTACTAAAGCCTTTTTATAAAAAAAATAAAATAATAATGCACTTGAATGCATGACATACAACAAATTGGTAGGCACTTTTCTATGTTATATGGCATATAATATGCATGATAATATAATTATTATCAATATAATAAAAATATTTAATAAGAAGCGAAAAAGAAAAACTTGATCGGATTCCATGAAATCTAAAACTGCAATCCAAATTGCTAATAATAAATACCAGCCCAATATTTCAAAATAATCCAATTTGACATCATAGATCAATCATTTTATATTTTTATCATGATATCATAATGCAATGGCTAAATACTGATGTCACAACCATCATAAACACCATCAGTTTTCACCACAATAATTGTTGGCCTCATATTGATTTTGATGATTACAAAATAATTAAGTATGGTACTAATGATCTTGTGATTGAGTTAAATAAATTTTAGATGAATCATCAAGAAGATGGTGTTACTTCAAATCAAAGTATATTGTGATACAAATGAAAGGTAATACAGGTAATGTACAAATATACTTGTAGTGATTAAATTATTCTTCAATGAATTTGGATTTTATAATCATTGGATGATTTTCATATATTTTAGGGTTGAACGATTCATTTGACAAAATGACTTTCAAGTTTAATTACATTTGCATTGTCTTGAACTGGATTCATTCATCTTACAATTCTCTATTTAAAATCTTTGTTGTTTTGAACATTTCCTAAAAATCATTCCTATCTTTCTTGGCTTGGGATGATCAATTGGTGCATGGCACTTTCTGGTTCAATGCTCTTAAAATTTGGTTTTCAATTTTGAATTGTTGGGATGCCAATTTTCTAAAGCTCTCTGTTGGGTCCCTGGCACTTCAAACTTGGCTTGCTGGTTTTTGAAGTTGGAGTACCGATTTAATTTGGCTTTCGGTTGATTGCTTGGCTCTTTTTTGGGCCACCGATTATTGAAATTAGCATACCAGTTTTGTTAAGCCCTCGGTTTGGATTTCCCTGGGATTTCATGACTTCAAACTTAGCTTGTCGGATTTGGAATTGGGCTACCGGATTTTTAATGTGTTCAGCTGCTGGTTCCCTAGTTTTTTCATTGCTCAAAAGTTGGTATACCAAGTCTAAAAATTGGGCTGCCAGCTTTTCTAATCAGTATGCTAGTTTGGCAATTAGGATGCCAATTTTTCTTGCTGTCGGCTGGCTATCTGGCATTTCAAATCTTGGTCTGCCAATCTTAAATCTTGGTTTGCCAGATTTTAAAAGTAGGCTGCTAATTTTGTGGATTGGCATGCTACTTTTTCCTAGCTTGTTGTTCTATGAAATTGGGATGCTATTCTTATACGAAGCTCGAACGGTTTTGTGGCTGGTTCTTGTTTCAATTTTTTCTATCCATTGATTATATTGTTGGAGCTTCTATTTCTCTTCACTTGGGCATTTAAACTCTAGAGTTAGGCAATCGGATTTTTATCTTAGATGACCGAACTCCTTGGTTAAGCATTCCAAGTGTTGCTCTCTCTCTCTCTCATTCTATTTCACATTGTTCATGCAATGGCTATATTTTTCTGTGTTGGTTATATATTGAGCTATTGAATAGTGATTCTTGAGCAGAAAAAGAAAGAGAAAAAGAAGAAAAATAGAGTGGAAAAATTCATGAAAAGAAGTAAAAAATCAGTGAAGAAAAGAAAGAAAAAGAGAGAGAAAATGCTTTGAAAGAGTGATTCATTCTTGAAAGAAAGTTTGTGAGCTACATTGAAAATCTTAGAAGCCACTTGAAGAACAATTTATTTTTTCATCCTTAGCGTGGCGTGAAAAGTTTCAACCACTCTTGAAGAGCATTCAAGCTTCATCAAAGGCTTCATTATTATTCCGGTGTGCTCAAAGGAAGAAGCCATCTTGAGAAGTGTTCTTTAATATTTGTAAAGTATTTCATTATTTTATCTGCTCATTTATTAGGAGCTTATTGTATTAACTTGATATTATTATGTTTGATCTTGTAAGGCTCACTTGTGCTCGAAAACAACTATTGTGAAAGATCCCTTTATATCTGTAAATAAGAAGACTAGCTCAGAAGGCTAGTATGTAAGGTTCTCTTGTACCTCTAAATAAGAAGACTAGCTTGGAAGGCTAGTGTGTAAGGCTTGCTTATGCCCGTAAATAAGTTTGCTAGCTAGATAGGCTAGTGGTGATAGTAGAATTTTTAAGGGGTTCTTGGGGAGTGGATGTAGGTGCAGGGTTGGCACCGAACCACTATAAATCCTTTGTTTGATTGTGCTATTTGTTGTGTTGCTTGCATATTATCTTCACAGCATTACACTTGATTTATTTGTTAAAAATATTTAAGCACACATACTTGCTAGTTAGTTAATTTTTGAGAAACCCAATTCACCCCCCTCTTGGGTTGCTATATCTGGGCAACAAGTGGTATCAGAGCAGGTGTTCTTGATTTTAAGCCTTAAAAAGCTTTGAGCCAAAGATCATGACAACCCAAATGAGTTTTATATTGAGTGAGGGGCAATATACCAATAGACCATCATTTTTTAATGGCACAAATCATACTTACTAGAAAGCATGAATGAAGATTTTTATTTAAGCACTTGATTATAATTTAAGGAGCATCATAGTTAATGGACCTCATACACCCACTATTAAATCTGATGATATTGTTATTCCCAAACCAAAAATGGAATGAAATGCGCATGATAAGAAAATGACTTAGCTCAATGCCAAAGCCTTGAATGTTTTATATCATTCTTTAGATGCAAATGAATTTAATCGTATTTCTATATGCATATCCACTAAAAAAATATAGGATAGATTAGAGGTTACCTATGAGGGTATCAATCAAGTGAAGGAGTCTAAGATAAATATGCTTGTTCATAAATATGAATTATTTAAAATAGAATCTTATGAAAGTATTTCTGATATGTTCACAAGATTCACTGATATTATTAATGGGCTTAAAACCTTGGTAAATCTTACACTAATGCTGATCTTGTAAGAAAGGTTTTGAGATCCTTGCCTAGGTTTTGGGAAGCTAAAGTCATTGCCATACAAGAAGCCAAAGACCTTAACATTCTATATCTTGAAGAATTAATTGGATCATTGATGACTCATGAGCTTCAACAAAGTCAACATCTTGATGAAGAAGAGTCTAAAAACAAAAACAAAAGATTTATAGCACTAAAGTGTGCTGCCCAAAAGTATGAGAATGAGGGCTCAAGTGATAGTGATGAAGATAATGATCTAGCTCTCATTACAAGAAAATTTAAGAAATTTATGAGAAAGAAATTTGATGGAAGAAAAAGGGCATTAATGAAAGGAGAGCCAAGCTATGAAAAAAATGGAATAATTTGTTATGAATGCAATGAGCCGGGACACTACTTATAAGCGTAAATCCTACCATTTAATTCATATACTTTCATAACGATATTAGCTAGTTTTTAATCTATTTTGAGTTAAATTTATTTATTTATTATTTTATCTTGAATAAATATGAAAAAATAAAATAAAAGCTAAACATCAAGCATCATCTCAAAGGTAATTCATAGAGTAACGTTTAATGTATGCTCTTTCTGTTTCTTGTAAAATGTAATGCATTCCTTTATAATAGTGGTATGATGAGGGAGTAAAAATACATTATCACATTGGATTCTTGTCCATGCTCTTTCTATAGCTATTAGTAATGCTCTATTGTGAGCATTGCATTTATTTTCTTAGGTTCCTTATGTGCCTTATTTATGATTTGTTTCTTGGCTGTATTAAGTGGCAACGATATTTAATACAGTGAAAGAAAGACATTCTCCAATACGTTTTTAACATGAGGCTGACTTGGGCGGTGATTGGATGAAGACATCTCCACGTGAACATGAAACGGACTTCACTCGTTGATTTTCTGAGGGTGTTCTCCAATGGACACTCAAGGACTCCTTCACGCGGTGAAGACTCCAACGATGAGGAAGGTGGCGAGACTCCAACGAATTTAACGTGGTGCAGGACTCCTTCGCACAGTGAAACAGACTTCACGGGCGTTGATGATGTGGCAAAGGCATTTAATGCAAGCGGTGATCAAAGGATCCTCCACACGCTGGCAGCTAGCAACAAACGGAATCCATGCGTGTGGCAGCGCAGTAGTTATCTAGAAAAATTTTGAGACGGTGATTTTCATCAACAAGGCTTGAGCTAAATTTTATCCTAATTCATCTATAAAAGAAAAGCAAAGGGTTTTTAACCAACTTAAAATTTTAGAGTTTTTCAATGGAGAAGAATATGAAGAACACGTATTCATCAATTGCTTCCAATAAAAAATTTTCGTCGCTAAATTGTGATGGTTTAGTAACAAAATAGTGACGAAAATTAAAATTAATGATGGATTAGTCTATCCATCACTAAACCATCACTAAAGTAGTGACGGACTGTCACATCTGTCACTAAATTAGTGACGAATGGGGCAATCCGTCACTAAATTTAGTGACGGATTTTCCTTCCGTCACTAATCTGTCACAAATAAGTGATAATGAGTGATGTATTTCTCTTTCGTCATTAATCCGTCATAAATTAGTGACGGATAGGGTAATCCATCACTAAATTAGTGACGAATTTTTTCGTCACTAATCCGTCACAAATTAATGATAGGTTGGGCAATCCATCACTAAATTAGTGACGGATGGAGCAATCCGTCACTAATTTAGTGACGGATTTTCATTCCATCACTAATCCGTCACAAATTAGTGATGAAAGAACAATCCGTCACTAAATTAGTGACAGATTAGTGACGGATTTCTCTTCCGTCATAAATTAGTGATGGATTATCCTATCCGTCACTAATTTGTGACGGAAGAGAAATCCATCACTAAATTAGTGACGGATTACCTATCTAAATTTAGTTTTTTTTAAAAAAAATTATGACAAAAAAGCCAAGTCCGCATGTGCCAGTTACGTGCGCCGCCTTTCATGCGCATCCCAGCCACGTGTCTACCTCCCGACACATACCATGTGCATCTGCTACTCGGCCTGCGCGCGCGCCTGCCATAGCTCGCACGCGTTTGCACCAATTAGCCTGTCTTTTCGGCCGCACAACCTTGCCTGTGTTCGGTGCCTCTTGCGTCGTGTTTGCGCTTGCCTTGTACCGTGTCTGCATGTTCATGCACCTGTGCATGACTACACTTGGCTGCGCACGCATTCCTAATTTAGTGACGGATTGCGCTTCCATCGTCACAAAATGAGTGATGAAAGACCAATCCATCACTAAATTAGTGATGGTTGCTCTTCCGTCACTAATTTAGTGGCAGATTAGTGATGGAAGAGCAATCCATCACTAATTTAATGACGGACAAGATCATCCATCACTAATTTAGTGATGAATTGCTCTTACGTAACTAATCCGTCACTAAATGAGTGATGGAAGAGCAATCCGTCACTAAATTAGTGATGGACTGCCTCAATCCGTCACTAATTTAGTGACGAATTAGTAATGAATTTTTCATCCGTCACTAAATTTATACTCTAATATTTT
The DNA here is from genome assembly GCA_900491605.1 of Calamus simplicifolius. NCBI lineage: Eukaryota > Viridiplantae > Streptophyta > Magnoliopsida > Arecales > Arecaceae > Calamus > Calamus simplicifolius. Next base: position 8,971 of record UESW01003066.1, on the reverse strand, counting down.
TTTAAAAAAATTATAACGAAATTATTAATCTGGTGTGCCTAAATTTATATTCTAATTTTTTTAAAAAAAATTATGATGAAATTATTATTTCGGTGTGCCTAATTCAGCTACGGACGAATAATTCCGTCACTAATTCGGCGTTCACGTGGAAGGGGTTAGTGACGGAACAATAATCCCGTCACTAACCCTTAGTGACGGAATCATTGTTCCGTCACTAACGCAGCGAGGCTGTTTTTTTTTCGGTATTTCACTAATTATCGGTTTAGGCCAGCCATGGACTGTCTTTCAATAACCCCAACGATCTCCTCTATGCCCTAGACCTCCGCAATCTCCACTCTGCCCACCCTCCGATCTCGGCTCTGTCCTAAGCCTCCCCGATCTCCGTTTTGCCCACCCCGATCTCACAATCTCCGCTCTGCCGTAGACCTCGCCGATCTTCGCTCTGCCCCCGATCTCACATCTCCGCTCTGCCCTAGACTTTTCCGAAGCAACCGAGGGAAAGTGGGGGAGGAAGAGATGGGAGGAGATCGGAAGGTCTGGGTGGCAATGGACTTCTCTAAGAACAGCAAGAGGGTGCTCGGTGGGCCATCAACAACCTCCTCGACCATGGCGACACCCTCATCGTCCTCCATGTCATGCACCCCATGGGCGACGAGGCCAAGAATGCCCTCTGGTCCCAGCACGGTTCCCATATATTCCCTCTTCTCCTCCCCTTTCTTTATACTTCGTTTTTGTTGCTCCCCTATGCATATGTTTTAAATCGATCTCTGTTTCCGTACATTCGCTAGCTCTGATTCCGTTGACGGAGTTGAGGGAGATGGAGGCGATGAAGAAGCAGTACAATCTGATATCCGACATCGAGGTCCTCGACATGCTCGACACTGCATCTTGACAGAAGGAGGTCCCATCAATTCTCCTCCCTCCTTAATTCCAAAATAATACTGGTGATGTTTTTAATTTGATTCGCTTCTCCCTCTTTTCCAAAATTATTCAACAACGTTAGGCAACGATCGTGGCAAAGTTGTACTGGGGCGATGCAAGGGAGAAGCTGTTTCAGCCAAGGAAGATCTGAATCTGGACTCGCTGGTCATGGGCAGCAGGTCCTAATAAATGCATTGCAAATTCCTAGGTTAGTATAGTAATTAGATATTATCAAAGCAATTTCAACTTCTATCTTTATCTTCTATAGATAAATTTTTTTCAAATTTCCTTCACTCACCCGTTTGTCCACCGTTGGCTATCCGTTTCTTAACTTGATGTATATAACCCATTGACCTTAGAGGATAACAAAATTTGGACGAGCCTTGAATCAGTTTCTACTCTTTCTTTCATTTAACCAATGACAAGAGAAGAAGCCAGCATGAAAGAAAACCACATCCTATTAGAATACAAGGTTTAGCAATCAAGTCTAGTTAATAGATTGATTCAATCCCTCGACAATCCGACCTTAGCTCAGTCGGTAGAGGAGAGGACTGTAGTGGTGCAGTTAATTTGGCAGGTCAGAATCTTATTTTTCTTTAACATATTTAAATTTATTTTTTGAAAGAAAACCATTTCCCTAACAATAACCATAATTTAATGCTGGAGTGACATATTTAAAATTTTAATTTAGTGCTGAAGTGAAAACTCTGTGTCTCTCTCTCTCTCACCTGATAGTAACTATTTTAAATGATTTTGTAAAGTGTTATGTGGAAGTATTGGAGTCAAATGCTAGCTTATACTCTTCCTGTAATTGACTTAGATTGCAATATTAGTTCTGCAGTGACAATAAAGAAATATGAAGAGATAGTTATCAAGGAAAAAAAAGCTTTATGATACAAAAGTCGGACTTTTTAACTAGCGCCTAGCCTTCTGCAATGAGTTTAAATTAGCAGAGAAATATGTTATAGGATTAGTTTCTTAATGTGGAAGTGGCGGTTGCACCAAGAGTACGAGCTTGAAAGAAGTGCTGTCATATTTGGTCTAATGAGGTTTCCACTTTCATCAAAATTATTGCCTTCTTTGATGGGTGTGGTAGGGGGATGATGTAGCTTTATGTGTAAGTTTGTGTTGTTCTCTCCTTTTGCTTTGCAAACAGCTTTGCTTGATATTTTATTGATTAAGTGATGGGCAGAGATTCATTATGTTTTTGTGTTCTTATTCTTGCAATTTAGTGGATGTCAGTACTGCTTCATCAACTATAGAAGTGATTAGCCAGTTAACAAAGACTAAAGGTTTAATGTATACCAAAATGATCAATTTTTTTGCTTGGAAAAATATGCTACATCTAAGTCCAACATGATGGGTTATATGCTTAGGATATAATGGTAACTAATCCTGACATATGATACTGTAATTTTCATTTCATTACCAGAGACTGTAAACTAAGAATAATATTCAATTTTTTTAGCTTTACATCCACTTATGTGTCCATCTCACAATCCATTTGATTTAATTGAGCCTGCATTGCTGTTTAGAAGTTTTTAGTGGTTTTGGCTATCAATTCCCAATGGGACATTATTTTGAATTCTGTCACTAGATTTTTTTCCCCCCTGATTTCATATCAAAGTTTTATGGAGATTGGAAACCCCTCTATTCTTGCGTTTGACCTGTTAATTAATATTAAAGAGAGAATAAGAATTTGACTGGACAGCGAGATATGCAAGCATGAATACACATCTTGGCATTGGTATATAAAATATGTTCTCACACTTTTTTATTAACTTTTACTTGGTTCTTTTAGATCTTTGATATCGTCATGTGCCTCAGTGGCTGATAGAACTTTATTTTAGAAATGTGCTTCATACATGCGTTCTGTTGTATTATGAAATGTCTGGTTAATTATCTGACTGCTGTGCATATTTTGGTTGCTAAGAGCAAAGCAGGAGGGATGATTTGGAGTCTCTTGGATATGTTCTCATGTATTTCTTAAGAGGAAGGTATGTTCTCCATTGACAAAGATTGGTTAGATTATTTTGTCTCCACTATGTTTCCATTGTAGAAACTTAACCTTTTGGCTTTTTTTCAGTCTTCCATGGCAGGGTCTTAAAGCAAGAACCAAGAAACAGAAGTATGAGAAAATTAACGAAAAAAAATTTCACATCAATTGAGGTGACCTTCTTTTGATGAGCTGAAGATATCTATAACAAGTTTTTCTCAATTTGATAAACTATGATAGAAGTCTATTTTTCCAAGCCTTGTGTCGGGGTTATCCTTCAGAATTCGCATCATACTTCCACTACTGCCGTTCACTACATTTTGATGTTAAGCCAGATTACGCCTATCTTAAAAGAATTTTTCGTGATCTTTTTATCCATGAAGGTAGGCTTATAAGTGTTTATTTGACACATCCATGTTGACTGGGATATTGCGAAGTTTGAAATCCTAATTCACTCTCGTATTTCACCTTAGTTGTCAGATATCATCATTTTTAGTATGACCACTATCCCATCATTTTGATTTGCAGGTTTTCAATTTGATTATGTGTTTGACTGGACCATTTTGAAATATCAACAATCAGATTGCAAGTGCTCCTCCACGAGCTCCTGTAAGTCATATACAGAAGCATTTACTGTTTAAAAAGCTTTGTACTGTTCATTTAAGTAAGTGGGCTATGTTTTCTTTCTAGGGACCCAGTGCTGGACCTAGTTCAGGTGGTTCCTATGTGATTATTTATGTGAAATAGTAACAAAGTGATATAATCTGCTGAGGATCTGCTGAGGATCAAGGTGGCTTTTGATAAATATAATATATATAGGGTGTTGAAGACATCAGTTTTTTAAACTATTCGTTAACCTTGATATCTGGCTCTTGTGATTAGCAGGAAAGACAAATGAACCTTCTGTGATCAGATTACCTTACAAGAAGAAGAAGAACAACTTGATGCGCAATAACCGATTGATGGGGCACTGAAGTTTATTGATGTCCTATTCAAATGATGCATCTGTCATGAGAGTAGAGGTGGGAAGGAAAGCATAAAGTGCAGAAGGTTGTCTTCATCTAAGCTTGGACATGAGAGCCCAACATCTGGTGATGAAACTCTTTCAGCTCCTACATGTCTAGTGATACTTAACACGGAAGTGAGGATTGCTTCAGTAGCTGCAGGTGGACGTCACACACTAGCATTGTTCACTTTAGGCTACATCAGAGGGAGCCAGTAAACGGTGTTCAAAGGATTGCTTCAGATGTACATTTCTCAAGTGTAGAGTTCCTAAGGCAGCCGAAGACATCTTAATAATTTGATGTCTAATGTATAAAACATTAGTATTGTTGATGTATACAGTTATATTTATCTTATTTTATGAAATGCATTTTTTATTCTTAAATTTTGAATTTTCATCTATATTTTATTAGAATGCATTAAATATATTATAATTTAAAAATAATTTTAAATTTATAAGAATAAAAATTTAGTTAATTTTTTTTAGGTTAATGATGAATTAGTGATGGATTTTTGATAGAAATAATAGTGACGATTAGTGACGAAAATATTAGTGATTGATTAGTGATGGAACAATAACAAATGATTGATGGATTCTTTCATCACTAATTCATCACTATTAGTGACGGACTAGTGATGGACTAGTGACGAAAGTTTTAGTGACTAAATTTTGTCACTAATCCGTCACTAAATTGATGGGAATAGTGATGAAAATATTTATGATGGAATAGTGATGGAATAATGCGTGATGAATAGTCCGTCACTAATCCGTCACAATTTAGTGACGGAAAATATGTTCCATCATAAATTTTTGATGAAATATTTCGTCACAAATCCGTCACTATTATTTGTGACGGACCTTTCCGTCACTAAATTTAGTGACGACAAAAATGGTACGATAAGATTTTCGTCACTAATCCGTCACTAACCCAATTTGTGACGGAATAGTGATGAAAGTTTTTGTCACTATTATACTATTTTCTTGTAGTGTTATGAGCTAAAATTTTTTTAGATCAGCTAAATTTTCTTTTTTAGAGCAATGATGTAATCTAGCAAGGAACACATAATTTATTTTATTAGTTATTTTATTTTTAATATTTCTATGATTGAGTGTTTAATTCTTGTGATTAATGTTTATAATTTATTATTTGATCAATTGAACTACAATGAGACCGGTAATTTATTGTTTTAGATCTAGAATTAAACACCATTAGTTGAGCAAAAGTAGAGATACTTTATCGTGATTAATATGATTTTTAGAAAATTCAAAGTGCGTAATGAGTCTCTAATTAATTAAATCACATATAGAGATATGAAGTTGTTAGTTAGGGAGAGAAGATATTGAATAATTAAGAAATTTTTAATCATCAACATGGGATTATTAAATTTTAATAATTAAGAAGAATAATTAAGAAGAATAAATTATGTGAGATTTGTTAGGTGAAATCAATTGCTCTAGATCTATTTTATCATATTTTTATACGTTTAAATTTTTACACTTTGTTAATTTTTAGATTAAATAATTTTACAGTAGAACGTTCGTTAATATTTAATTTTTTAAATAGTAATTAATTTAGTCAATTTTGGTATTCAATAACATAATTAATCTATGTGGGTTCGAATTCGTTTTCTAAAAATACTTTACTACTTGTTGCGATTCTGTGTACTTGCAGATTATTTTATGCGAACAACTACAAGTATGATTGTTCATATCTATAAAAAGGTTCCAAGAAATTCAAGAAGAAATCTATGATGGCCACTTGGAGCGATAGTGACACATCAAGCTCCGAAGAAGAAGAGAAAAATAAAAAAGTAAATCTTTGTTTCATGGCCAATGATAATGAGGTAAGTCCTAGCATTTTAGATTATCTTACTTTGATGAATTGCATGGTATATTTTATGAATTGATAGATGATTTTGCAAAACTTAGTTTTAAGAATAAAAAATTAAAAAATCAAGTTAAAAACTTAACTTTGGAAAAGGAAAGGTTTTCAAAGAAAATGACTCTTTATTAAGAAACATGGATTTGAAAAATGAAGTAAATAAGTTTAATCCATTGTTGATAAATTTACTTTAAGCTCAATCAAACTTAATATGATTCTTGAAAATCAAAAAGTAGTTTTTGATAAAGTAGGCTTAGGATATAATCCTTTAAAGAAATAAAAGTTTTTAAAACATATTTTTATTTCTTAAAATGATTTTTCTAATATTACATGTTTTAAATATGGTTTGAAAGGTCTAAGTCGTATGCATGCAATATTATTAAAAAGATATGGGTTCCAAAAGGAACCATTTTGACTAACCTTAAAGGACCCAAGAAAGCTTGGGTATCTAGAAGCAAGACTTGATTTTATAGATGCAGGTGTGTTTTGCAACCCATGGAACAAAAAGAAAATGATACTTGGATAAGGGGTGTTTAAAAACACATGATGGGTGATGAATCATAATTCATCACTTTGGGTGCAATGATGGAGGAGTGGTTACTTTGGAGATAATGGCCAAAGTAAAATTGTTGGCATTAATAAAAGTGGTATCACTCCCTCTACTTCTATTGATAATATCTTGCTTTTAAATGGATTAAATTATAACTTGCTTAGCATTAACTTCCTTTAGTGATAAAGATTTTAAAATTATTTTGAATTATCTCTTTCATTGTTACTAACCCTGCTGATAATTGCATAAAAATTTATTGGTCATAGGTTTGGAAATTTATATATTGATTTGAATGACTATAGTTTCGATTGTCTAGTTGTCATAAATGTTAAAATTGATGAGTCTAGTTATGACATTGTAGACTAGCATATGTTAGCATGGTTTTGCTTTCTAAATTATTCAAAAAGAATTTGATTTCAAAAAGATATGATTTGTGATGCATGCAAATTTTGAAAACAAACTAGGATTTCTTTCAAGTCTAAAATATGATTTCAACTTCTAGACTGTTAGAACCTTTGCATATGGATTTATGATGATTTTCTCGATGTACATGGATCTTGTTTTTGACTAGTAAAGATGAACCATTTTCTGCAATTTTAAGAATTCTTTAGAAGCATTCAAATGAAAAAGGTGTTCCTATTTTATCTATTGGAGTGATAATAGAAAGGAATTTAAAATCAGCACTTTAAAATTTTTTGTAATGATTATAGTAGAAAGAAATGATAGGACCTTAAATTCATATTATATTCGATGAAGCTTACGATCTTTTATTAAGAAAGAGAAAGGTTTTAAATGATGCAGATAAATTGAAGATCAAATCAAGAAATTTACCTTGGAAGAGAAAGATGACTCAATGACACAAACGATACATGAAGAAGAATTCATATGATAAACCTCAAGGTAATGCTGAATTTGAACAAAATGGAGGTATATCCCATAATCACCGTAAAGAGTTAATTTTAAGTGATCCATCCTATGATATTAAGACTAGATCAACATTTAGGGATGCATATAATAATCTAGCTTCTGTTCCTTTATAGAGCTTAAAAGCCATGCATGATAATAAATACTAGTTAGTAGACCTCATGATCATCCAATTATTGAAACTAAATGGATATTTAGAAACAAGTTGGATGAGCATGGCAATTTTATTAGAAATAAAGCAAGAGTGGTAGCTATAGAATATAATCAGAAATTGATATTGATTTTGATGAATCTTATGTTTCTATTGATATTCGAAACTATTAGATTACTTCTTGCATTTACATGTTATAAATTTTAAAATTATGTCAAATGGTTATTGAGAGCACTTTTCTTAATGAATATATTACTAAACAAGTTTTTACTGATCAACCACACGGATTTGAATATTATTTGTTTTCAAACCATGTATTCAATTGAACAAAGCTTTATATGGTTTGAGAAGTACCCTGGACATGGTATGATAGGCTTATTAAACTTTTGATTAGCAATAAATTTATTAGTAAAAATGTTGATGCATCATTATTTATTAAAAGTAAAAAAAATAATATGTTGATAGTGTAAATTTATATTGATGATATTATATTCGGTACTAATGATTTTTTGTACCAAGACTTTGCAAAGTTTATATAGGGAGAGTTCAAGATGAGCATGATGGATGAACTCAATTCATTCTTGGACTTTAAATCAAGCAATCAAAGAAGAAAATTTTATAAGCCAATCCAAGTACATCAAGAAAATCTTGAAGAAAAATTTGGCATGAAGAAATTCAAATGTATCCGTACCTCTATGAGCTCATCTTGTAGATTAGATTCTAATGGTAAGATGAAATTATTGATTTGAAACTTTAAAGAAGCATGAATGTACTACAATTGGTATCTGATAGGTACATTTATCGGGTAACATGGGTCGTGGGCCCATGATCGATAATAATTGGTATCAGTTTGATTTGTATACTCCTTGCTTAAAATAATTCTATTATGAGTCTTGGATTATTAAATGCCTATTTTATCTGTGGTATCATTTCTTGATCATGTCTTATAATAAATTGTTATGTGTGAAATGAAAAGGACTTGATAGAAGTGATGCAAAATATCTTATGAAATATGTATTTGATATGTGGTGATTGCTAAAAATATCTATGTATTGAGATTAGCATGATACATTATAAAATGCTTGGATTATGATTATTATTTTTTGCATGAAACTCTTATTGCATATGGATCAAATTTAAAATATTTAGGAAGAGAAGAATGTAAGCATGCATGAAATCAAACTTTTTTTTGTGTGGTTTCTGTTAACATTGTATCTCAACATTTTTTAAATTAGGAAGGAGGAAAAAATTGTTTGAATATTAGATGCTTTGATGCATTAAGCACTGTGATGTATGAGCATTAAATGTCTTATTGTAATAAGTACTTTGATATATGAATGATTTGATATATTGAGTATTGAATGTCTTAATTAGTATCAACTCTTATATGATGCATGATCTGAATATATTTTCTTATTGGTATCAACTATAGAACATGCTGTCTTATTTAATATAGCTTTTTAATTGGTATCAATTGAGTTATGGATGATGTGTTATTAAATATTAATCTTTTTACGCTTTATGCTACTCCTTGTTATTATTGA
>UESW01003065.1:99260-123692 GCA_900491605.1 Calamus simplicifolius | reverse complement strand
CCAGCTCGCGAGTTCCTGCTGATCTTCCTCCCGAGCGTTTACAGGAGCTTCGCAGATCTATTGCAGAGGAGCTTCGCCAGGAGGTCGAGCAGGATTTGAGGATCGTATGCGAGGCCGGGATCAGGAGGTTGCAGACATGCGAGATGAGATGCATTATTTGCGGGATATGGTTAGACGCTTGTCGCAGAGTCTTCAGCCTCCACAGCCTCCACGTGATCATTCAGATTCTTGATGTATTTTTTTTTTTATGTTGTAAAAACTTTAAATTTTAATATATAAATTATTTTTGAAATTTATTATTGTTTGGATTGAGTGAAAAATGTTTGTATCAATATTTAGATTTAGCGAAATTTATTAACCGTTTTAATTTTTAATCATTTTAAATATTTTTAAAAAAAAATTTGCGACGCATTAGCGACTGAAATTGATCGCTAATATTTTAAAATATTATTATTAAATATGCGACGCAATGACCTGGCATCGCAATAATTTAAAAATAAATTTAATAGCGACGCATTAGCGACTAAAATTGAGTCGCTATTTTATCTTAAAAATTTTAATAAATATTGCGACGCAATACCTTGCGTCGCAATATTTTAAAATAATTTTTATTTGCGACGCATTAGCGACTCAAATTGCGTCGCTATTATACCAAAAATATTATTATTAAATATTGCGACGCATCGATGCGTCGCAATATTGCGACGCAATTTAGTGCGTCGCAATATTTAATAATAATTTTTTTTAAAAATTAATTTTAAAATTAGCGACGCATTTATGCGTCGCAATATTGCAAGCGTCGCAGAGAGTCGCAATATTGCGACGCAATTGCGACAAAAGGGTATTGCGACGGACAGTTGAGCGACGCCATCATTGCGTCGCTATTGCGTCGCAATAGCATGTTTAGCGACGCAATTGCGACGCATTTTGGGCGTCGCAATATTTTATTTTTCTTGTAGTGCTCGGACCATTGCGATCGGTCCGAGATCGCTGACGATCCGACGGTTGCGATCAATCCAAGCCCTGATCCCGATCGGCCATGACCGATCTGGACCGTGGCGATCGGTCTGAGATCGCGGACGATCCAACGGTTGCGATCGATCCAATCCCTGATCCCGATTGGCCATGACCGATCTCGGACCGTGACGATCAGTCCGAGATCACGGACGATCCAATGGTTGCGATCGTTCAAATCCCTGATCCCGATCGGCCACGACCGATCTCGGACCGTGGCGATCGGTCCAATCGCCGACGATCCGACGGTTGCGATCGATCCAAGCCCTGATCCCGATCGGCCACGACCGATCTCGGATCGATCACTATTTAACATAATTAATTTTTTAAAAAACATTGCGATGCAAAGGGTTGCATCATAATTTTTTAATATGATAATTATATTATATAAAAATTAATTTATTTAAAATAATTGCAACGCAACAAGTGCGTCGCTAAATTAAAACATAATTTTTTTAATTTCTGGTTTATTGCATCGCTAATGCGTCGCTATTTAACATAATTAATTTTTTAAAAAAATTTGATGCACTGAATTGCGTCGCAATATTTTTTTCTCATTATTATATTTTATAAAAATATTTTATTTAAAATAATTGCGATGCATATATTGTGTCGCTAAATTAAAAATTATTTTTCTAATTTTCTGTTTATTGCGTCGCTATTTAATATAATTAAATTTTTAAAAACATTGCGACGCACTATGTTGCATCACAATTATTTTTTCTCATATTTATACTTTATAAAAATTAATTTTATTTAAAATAATTGACGCAGTTATTGCATCGCTAAATTAAAAAATAATTTTTCTAATTTTCTGGTGTATTGCATCGCTAATGCATCGCTATTTAATATATTTAATTTTTTAAAAACATTGCGACACACTGAGTTGCGTTGCAATATTTTTTTTTAATATTTATATTTTATAAAAAATTAATTTTATTTAAATTATTTGCGACGCAATTGGTACGTCGCTAAATTAAAAATAATTCTTCTAATTTTGGTTTATTGCGTCACTAATGCGTCGCTATTTAACATATTTAATTCTTTTAAAAACATTGTGACACACTGAGTTGCGTCGCAATATTTTTTTCCCATATTTATATTTTATAAAAATATAATTTAAAAATATTGCAACGCATTATTTGCATCGCTAAATAATTTTTTTTTGATTTTCTGGTTTATTGAGTTGCTAATGCGTCGCTAATTGCGTCGCAAATTTTTTGTCTCGGAGGCATCGCAAAGTGGTCGCAATTTAGCGATGCATAATTGCGTCGCTAAATTTTCGTCGCTATTTCAGTATTTTCTTGTAGTGTTTGGAGCCAACACCTGAAAAGTTGGAGCCAAGTCCAACCTGTCAAGAATGGATTTTTCAGTGTCAGAACGGACAAGATTTTTTCTACCTAATCTCTAACGGCTATTTTTCTTTAAGTGTAGAAATATCCAAGCATCTCACAACGGCTAGTTTTCTAACAAAACCTTGGATTAAGAGATCTATAAAAGAGGGAAACCAACCGTTTGAAAAAGAGAGAAGAACAGAACAGAAATAGAGAAATATTTTGTAAAAAATCTAAAAATCTTGATAGAGAAATCAAAAGGAAAGACTCAGAGCTCAAATCCATCAATCCAAGAGAATCTAAAGAGAAATCAAAGCATCCAAAGTTTAAAATCGAAGGATTTGCAAAGTTAAAAAAGACCTAAATTTCTTCAACTTCTCAAACACCCTTTATGATGAATATGTGTTATGGATATCAATAGATCAATTTGATGTTATTTGCTTTGATTGTTAGGCTAACTGAGGCTTATGTTAGCCAAGGTGAGTCCTACTTATCTTGGTCCTTATGGTGGTTATGGAGGTGGTTTGGATCATGACAAGTAGGTTTAAAACGATTTCTTAAGCCCTCAACCTGTTGATCAAACCCATTAGCCATTGATTTAAGCAATCCCAATTTGAAAAGGATAATAAACGAACCATTCCAAAAGATTTTTGCAAGAATAATTCCTATGTGACATCTATACTTAGTGTATTGCAAAATTTCATTTTTTGCACTTGACAAATCTAAGTATGTGATGGGCGAACCTATTGGGACTAAGATATAAGATATAAGAAATTACCATGTCTTGTATCAAACGGAGTACAAGAAGCAAAATCAAGCATTTGAGGCCTCATATCAACATCATATTTCAAGGATGAGAATGAGGCTCGATGCTTCACTAATTTCATCAAGACCATAAAGTACAAAAAAAAAAAGTTCTTCATTAATTTTATTTGGCAAAGACAACATGGACCAAATCATAATTATAATTAAAACCATTTTTTCAATTATTTAATATCCACTTATGGATTCTGGTTTTCAAGCAAAATAGGGTGACCTTTGATATTTTTCTAGATTTTGCTATATTATTTCTCATAATCTTCATCCATATTACTATATTTCACCACCTTCTTTTCTTACTATTTTCAATCTAAATCATGGTATCTTTTCTTGTCAGAGGTTTCTTGTACATCCCTAATTAATCATCTTAATTGATTCTTCATCATTTTATCTTTAATTTATGTAATTCCTATAAATCTTCTATTATGTTCATTTTTTATTTCATCCTTTCAAGTTTTATCACTCATATATCTTGATATTATTATTTTTACTATCTTCATTTAACTATATATTCATTCAACTTATTTTAATACATACATACATACATACATATATTATATAATGTATCATCAAAAAAATCTAAAAAATATCTTTTAATTAATCTTTTTTGAATAAGGATATAATTCGTTATAAATAATATTAAAGCAAACTAAAGTCATAGCTCATGTAAACTGTAAACAAAATCATTATGTTTATGATTGAATTTGTTTGCATTTGAATTTAATTTTTTTAGCTCAACAAGGAAACCTTCCATCTAATTTACTTTGTATGAGGTGGTTGTGGACCATTACAATTTTTCCTTTTAAAAAGAAAAATATAAGATATTTTAATCATGAATCTCATATTATGAATGTTTTAGTAACATTCACCCACAAGAGTAAATTGAAATCATCTTTGACCTCCGTAACTATTCTTCTGATCATTTGACTTGAGTTAGCCTATCTCTTCTGCATTTTTTTTTTAGTGGACCTTCAAGTTAGTTAAGTTCTCTAGTGGCATTAATATCACATTTAGAGGATACAAATCATGCAGCTAACTCATTGATCTATGTATATAAATATTATTTTCAGAGCACATATGGAAGGTAACTTCAAGAAATCATCACTATAATATTGACTAGTAGGGCAATTCGTACCGATAAGTATTTATTTTTATCATGATTGTACATCAGATGAAACTTAAATAATTATACAAGATTCAAGAGGCTAAATAATATTATCTTCATGGCATACAGGCAAATGATATATTTGAAATTTACAAATACTTTTTGGCACAGCTATTTTCGGGATAGTCATGGCATGATAATTAAGAAACAAGCACAAGCTTATATCAGCAACATATCGAGCAAATTTCGACCTGGTCGATCAAGTTTGTTGTCCCATCGTTTCTAACTCAACATTCGTTCCTTGGCTCGACATAGGCCGCGTTGTTGATGATTGCTTCTTGAGTATCCAGTTGGCTCGCCTGACCCAAAAGAAATCCACAAGAGAAAGAAAACGAACGCAGACCCGATGACGAGAGATTCGGCAAGATTTCTAGTGCTGGCTGCGCAGAAAGCCCCCACTAAACCGATCAGACAAAAAAGCAGAGAACTCAACAGCCATTGTAGCTTCAACTCGGAATGGAAGTAGCTCCGTTTCAAGAGCAGCACGATGACGGCCATCGACGACACGAAAGCGGTGGCGTTGAATGTGAAGAAAATACGGTATCGAGATGGACTTTTGTCAGCCAACACCGGATTCCCAGCAGTGTGTCCGTTGTTGTCATCCCGCCAGAAGCCACCAGGGGTGTTTACCCCAGCGCTGTATGTTATAGAGGCGACGAGGATGGCGAGGACCATGAGCCAGCCTTGCATCATCTTGAGCCATTCTTCATTTAGATTGGCCTCTTCTCTCCTTTGTTCCCCGTTTTCCTCCTCTCTGTTTTGTTCCCCGTCTTCCTCCTGTCTCCTTTGTTCCCTGTCTTCCACGGCCTCCTCCACTGTGATCACCGTGTCGCCACTAGCTGATGACGGAGGAGTAGCGGCCGTTGATCCTGTTTTTCGGTTGCGCCGCACTCTGATCGTGTGCCACTGTAAGGGCTGGCGGAGGAGAAGAAGATGATGGAGGCGGTGGCAGCGGAGTCACAGGCAAAGGAGGCAAATTCATGGGCGGGTTAACGCTTGGCGTAGCCATGCAAGAGGTGGAATTATTCGGAAATGTAGGGGGACAATAAGCTGAAGAGGTTGTGATATGTAAGGCATCAGAGCATTAGGGCAATATCGGTAGTCTATGCCATCCAACTTGGCAATGGTGTGGGACCTAGATGCCCGTGAAAGAGCTGCGCGACTTTGGGCGGTCCGGGGCCTGCCAGCAATGTCTTGTCGCAGGCAGTCCGCTTGAGCAGGGCCTATAGATAATTTCAGTTGGTTAAAAAATTTTATAATCTATCGTTCATTTAATAATTATCTTACAGAAGAATGGTATATCGAAACCAGCTTAACCATAAGAAATCTAGGTCTAGTTCCGCCTGGGGACTAGAGAAAACAAAATGAATATCTTTTATGAGATAAACATAAAATGATGATAGTCAAACGTTGGACAGGGTCCTATTCACTGATGCAATGAAAAAAATATTACACATCATCTAGCTACTACATAAGCTCTGCGTCAATTGGGCTGCTTATCCTTTGAATCAGTTTATAACAACGAAGTAAGTGTTTAACTTAATGCACGCATGCTTTATTTTTTATTCAATGAAACATTTTGATAACGTGCATAAGAATAGATTTGCTTGTCCTTTGAATAATAATTAAGGAAGTAAATGTTTAATTTAATATATGTGTGCTTTATATTTTATTCAATGAAACATTTTGCTGACATGCATAAGAGTAGGTTTGCTCGTTTAACTTAATCGCAGTTCCATTCTTACCTACTCTGCAGGTACTCAAAAAGTGGCATGGCAATTTATTTTTGGGGAAGGTCTATAATTTTTTTCATTAATGCTCATGAAGCGCTATCTTATTGAAGGAAGCTTGGTACACCTAGGGTTCTATACAAGATTTTAAGAATGCATTTAATAGAGTGAATTGGGGCTATCTTGTAGAGGCGATAGTAGCTCGGTGTTTTCCTTTTCAATGGATTGGTTGGATGCTCTCCCTCCTTGGCTTAACAGAAGTTGGTGTGCTGGTAAATGGATGTCCTGGAATGTGGATCAAGTGTCACCATGGGCTCCAACAAGGTGGCCCACTATCTCCTAGACGGTTTATTCATTCGTAAAAGTCTTTCTGCACTGCCTCCGATACAAACACATGCATCGAACGTGCCCATTGGCCGTGCACATGTAGGGCACACCACGGCCCATTGAAGTCATTCCCTATTCATTCTGGTTGTGAATGTGCTATCAGCGTGTTGAAGTAGGGTGGATTAATGGGCCTAATCAAAGAAATTGGGGGTTCATCTTGTCTTTGTGATATAAAAAGCCTTTATTTTGCTAATAACTCTCTTCTTTTTTTATCCAGTTGCAGTCAAAGCCTTTTTTTCTTGCCTTTGACAACATGTTTGGTTTCAGAATAAACTTTCGTAGGGTTCGGTAAGCTACCTAAAATGGAGGAAGAAGGGATTGTCCTTTCCTTTGCCATCATGTTGATATGTAAGAGAGGCAAACTTTTATTTAGATATATTGGTCTACCTCTATGTGATAAGAGATTATTCAAACAGTGCTGATAACCTTTTATAAAAAATATGTAGAGGAGGCTTGTATTATGGAAAAGCATATTGCTATCCATCGAACGAAATTTGTGCCTACTTAACTTAGGTTAGACTTTCATCTTGAGTAATTCAAAAAATTAAAAAATTAATAAGCTGAAAAGAGCATTCCTTTGGAAAGGAAAGAGTCGATCGGGTTTCACTATCCAATTAACTAGGAAGCTGTATGTAGGGACAGATAGAAGAAGGATTAGGCATTAGAAATCTCAAGAATATGAATTTGGGATTATTGGTCAAATGGGCTTAGAAATTCTTAAATAGATAAGATGAAGGCAATAGCTGATGGTTAAAACTGGTCTCTAAAAACTACTATTCCAAGTATCGATTTGTTTTGTGGGGGAAGGAAGAGAGTACGGAGACCCTTTCCAATTCAAAAGGATATCTATAAAGATTTAGATGCTTTTTAGAATTGTATGTCCTTCAGACTTAGTAACAAGAAGAATATCAGATTTTTGAAAGGATTGCTAGATAACTCCTATTGCATTAGCATATATGTTCAAGGATTTGTATGAGCGAACTACTAAGAAGTATAAGTATGAGTCATTTAGTCTAATAATGAAGACTTTAGTTGTCTAGCCCCCTTATGGTTTTAGAGTACAGAGAGTTTGAACAACTTTACAGTCAATTTTTAGCCATTCGACTATCACCAGTAATAGATATTCTAGTATGGAAGCCCTATAGTGATGGTAGATATAACATCGATTCTTTCTACAAATTTGTTAATCATCGGAGCATCATGTATCTTTTTTCCACCATTATTTAAAAAACTTGCATCACAGAGAATGTGAAGATATTCCTTTAGTTAGATCTACGCAATAAGCTATATACCAGAGATATCTTATTAAAGAAAGGTTGACATGTCAGTACTGAATGCGTGCTATGTGGAGGAAGCCAAGAGTTAGTAGACCACTTATTCATTGCATGCCCATTTTCGAGAGCAATTCTGGATCTCCTGGCTAATGCAGTTGGGGTAAACAGATTGCCTTCCAGTCTTTCCTATGTTTTGGCTAGCATGGGAAGGAACCTTTTGGTTGCTAGAAGAACAAGTTGGAACTAGTTGATAATATCATTTATATGGTACATGTGGAAGAAAAGGAATTCTAGGATCTTTTTCAAAGAGGTCTCATCTTCATCAGCAATTTTGCATAAGATCATAGATAGTTTCAGCTTTCAAGGTAATCTATGTCCCGAAAAATGGTTGAACTCACATAAATCATTTTGTAATCTTCTCTCTTATTTCCTCGTTATGCCCTTTGCAGATTCTCACACTTTATAATCTTCTCCTATAATTATCTATGATTTTAATAAAGTTTGCTTATCAAAAAAATTTCTGCCTTCACAATTTCTTCAAAAAAGAAAAGAAATGAAATGATCTGCTTTTTATTAGAAAATTGAAATCATCATAAAGTGAATACATTGTTGACCGTTCCCTTCATTTATTCAGTGCACTAATCCATTCATGATAGAAAAAGCCTTCATATAAACACGGAAAAAATTTATTTTGCAACCAATAGAATTTAGATGTCGGCTCTTCAAATATTTTTTTAGAGTTTAATCATATTTTAATGCACAAAAAAAAGGGTTTAAAATAAAAGCTATATAACATTAAATTCAGACCTTTCACTATTTATATATCAATAAAATAAATTTAGATAACAGCTATTATTTTGTAATAATTCTATTTTTGTATATAACACAAATAATAGTTGACACCTAATATTTGCATTGCTAGCTCCACTTAGCAATTCAAGCACATAATATTGTCATTTTTATTTTTATTCTGACCATTATTCTCATTTTAATAACAGACAATAATTGTCTTAAATGTCAATGTTCTAATCTCAAAACAATTTATTTTTAACAAAGCGATGGAGAGATCCATGACTCATTTCATGATGTATGAAATAGGGGTGGAAGGAAAGTTTTAATAAAATATGATATCATTTTGTAATTAAGAATCAATCGTGCTCTTGGCAGGTGGACATTTTATTAAAGACTTGGATTTTTGACTTGAATTTATCGGTATTATAGTCAGTCTAGCTGATTATATCAAAACTTGATGATCCAACTAAAGGATTGTAGGTATGGAGAGCGACTTTACTAGCGAAGCCTTGGACTAGAGCGTCGTTGTTCTCCAACTGATGGTGATTGAGATTCCTAGGCAATCATTTTCGCAAGTCTAAGAATCCAGCTGCTGCGTTTGCAAAGAAGGGTTATGGCAACTCGTCAATTCATAAGGCACATTGTTTTCGATGAATAAGTTATTTTGAGTAGTTGAAGGTTGATCTAAGTGAGATCAAACATTATAAGAAATTTTAGTAAAAGGAATAGGACTGGATAAAGAAAATTCTAATGGAGTGGATTTAGGTATGGGCAATGAAGAAACAAAAGATGAAAGTGTGGAAGAAGTCATATATTGAAAGAAAAATATGATTTCATAAAAAATATCATCACAACTGACAAAATAATGGTGGATTTTTAAATGATATAAACTATATCCCTTTTATCCTATAGGATAGCCAACAAAACATATCATTTGGCTCGTAGCCCAAATTTAGCCCGTGAAAAGGATAAAGTTGTAGCACAACTAAAACAACTAAAAATTTTGAGGTGATCATATGAGGGTTGTTTTTGAAAAAAAATATTCATATGGAGTTTTATTTTGAAGTTCTAAGTGTTGAAAGTCTACATATAAATAAGCGGCTATAAAAATACAATCTCCCCGAAAAGAGAGGGAAAGATTTGCTTAAATTCATAAGGCTCTACAATTTTTAATATATGCCATTATTTTTATTCAGCCACCTCATTTTGTTGAGGAGTTCCGACATAATTGTGTTGATAAAGGACTCCATATTCATTGAAAAAATAACTAATTTCTCTAAAAAAATTCTAAGCCATTAGCAGTACGAAGTGCTTTGATTATGCAGTTGAACTGTATTTTTTAGATATGCAAAAAAGTATTTAAGAAGAAAAGGTCCTTGGAATTATATTGCATAAGAAAAATTCATGTGCTTCTTGAAAATCTTTAACAATGGTAAGAAAGAAATGTGCTTGTTAATGAGTAGGAGTGGAGTAACTTTCCTAAATATCACAATGAATCAAATCAAAAGGTGCCTAAGTAGATATGGTACTTGATGACGCCCGATTGCTCATCTTGAGCGCAGAAAGAATAATTGCTTGCTGGTGGGATTCTCGCCTAGCTAGACAACCTGCAAGAAGTCCCAAGACCGGAGGGGTGCTCCGGTAGGACCCTACGATGCCCAAGTCAGCAACCGAGGTCACAGTTGAGAAGGAGCTCGAGAGAGCTCCTTAGGGCAGAGAATGCTCTGGGAGATGGAGTTTCTCTGGGATAGTAGAGTGAGAGAATGCTTGTGTTCGCATACCTGAATATTTAGTGGACTTACTCTTTTATAGGCAGTTGAAACTTGCATGGTGATTAGCCACGTGAAATTCTGTGAGAAAGAGATGTCCGTGGGACACATGGGGGTTACGTGAATTTGGGCTGATCGGTAGGTGCTATCCCATCGGAGAGGAAGAAATTGGTGGTTGGTGGGCCAGGTTCCATCGGTTAGTGAAATCAGTTGGTTGGTGGGCCTAGTCCCATCGATGGCATGGTCAGCGGTAGGTGGACCTGGTGTCAGGCTGCGCAGGTTAGAAGGTTGATGGTTCTAGCAGACGTGGGGCCAACCTGAAGAAGTCGGGGCTGCCTCGGTTAGCTTGGAGGTGCCGGGGCCGATGGGGCCGACCTAAAGAGGTTGGGGTCACCTTAGCTCGCTTGGAGATGCCGGGGCTGACTTGAAGAAGTCGGGGCCACCTCGGCTAGCTTGGAGATACCGGGGCTGATGGGACCGATCTGAAGAGGTTGGGGCCGCCTCGGCTCACTTGAAGATTCTGGGGCCGACTTGAAGAGGTCAAGGCTGCCTCGGCTCACTTAGAGATGCCGGGGCCGATGGGGCTGACTTGAAGAAGTCACGGCCGCCTCGGCTAGCTTGGAGGTGCCGGGGCCGACAGGGCCGACCTGAAGAGGTCGTGGCCGCCTCAGCTCGCTTGGAGGTGCTAGGGCCGACCTGAAGAGGTCGTGACTGCCTTGGCTCGCTTGGAGATGCTGAGGCCAATGGGGCCGACTTGAAGAAGTCGGGGCCGCCTCAGCTAGCTTGGAGGTACCGGGACCGACGGGACCGACTTGAAGAGGTCGGGGCCGCCTCGGCTAGCTTGGAGGTGCTGGGGCCGACGGAGCCAACCTGAAGAGGTCGTGGCCGCCTCGGCTCGCTTGGAGATGCCAAGGCCGATGGGGCCAACTTGAAGAAGTCAGGGCCACCTCGGCTCGCTTGGAGGTGCCGGAGCCGATGGGGCCGACCTGAAGAGGTTGGGGCCGCCTCAGCTCGCTTGGAGATGCCGGGGCTGACTTGAAGAAGTCGGAGCCACCTCGGCTGGCTTGGAGATGCCGGGGCTGACGGGACCGATCTGAAGAGGTCAGGGCCACCTCGGCTCACTTGGAGATTCCGGGGCCAACGGGGCCGACCTGAAGAGGTCGGGGCCGCCTCGGCTCGCTTAGAGATGCCGAGGCCGACGGGGCTGACTTGAAGAAGTTGGGGCCGCTTCAGCTAGCTTGGAGGTGACGGGGCCGATGGGGCCGACTTGAAGAGGTCATGGCCGCCTCGGCTCGCTTGGAGGTGCCGGGGCCGACCTGAAGAGGTCGGGGCTGCCTCGGCTCGCTTGGAGATGCCAGAGCCGATGGGGCCGACTTGAAGAGGTCGGGGCCGTCTCGGCTCGCTTGGAGATGCTAGGACCGATGGGGCCGACCTGAAGAGGTCTGGACCACCTCGGCTTGCTTGGAGGTGCTAGGGTCAACCTGAAGAGGTCATGGCTGCCTCGGCTCGCTTGGAGATGCCGAGGCCGACTTGAAGAAGTTGGGGCCGCCTCGGCTCGCTTGGAGATGCCGGGGCCGACGGAGCCGACTTGAAGAAGTCAGAGCCACCTCGGCTAGCTTGGAGATGCCGAGACCGACGGGGCCGACTTGAAGAAGTCGGGGCCGCCTCGGCTAGCTTGGAGGTGCCGAGATCAACGGAGCCAACCTGAAGAGGTTGGGGCTGCCTCGGCTCGCTTGGAGATGCCGGGGCCGCCGAGGCCGACTTGAAGAAGTCGGGGCCACCTCGGCTAGCTTGGAGGTGCCGAAACCGATGGGGCCGACCTGAAGAGTTCGGGGCCGCCTCGGCTCGCTTAGAGATGCTGGGGCCAATGGGGCCGACCTGAAGAGGTCGGGGCCGCCTTGGCTGGCTTGGAAATGCTAGGGCCGATGGAGCCGATATGAAGAAGTCAGGGCCGCCTTAGCTAGCTTGGAGGTGTCGGGCCGACGAGGCCGACCTGAAGAGGTCGTGACTGCCTCGGCTCGCTTGGAGATGCCGAGGCCGACGGGGCCAACTTGAAGAAGTCGGGGCCGCCTCGGCTCGCTTGGAGATGTCGGGGCTGACGAGGCCGACTTAAAGAAGTTAGGGCCGCCTCGGCTAGCTTGGAGATGCCGGGGCCGACTTGAAGAAGTCGGGGCCGCCTCAGCTAGATTGGAGGTGCCAGGACCGATGGGGCCGACCTGAAGAGGTCGGGGCTGCCTCGGCTCGCTTGGAGATGCCGGGGCTGACGGGGCCGACTTGAAGAAGTCGGGGCTACCTCGGCTAGCTTGGAGGTTCCGGGACCGATGGGGCCAACCTGAAGAGGTCGGGGCCGCCTATGCTCGCTTGGAGATGCCGGGGACGACGGGGCCGACTGAAAAGGTCGGGGCTACCTTGGCTCACTTGGAAATGTCGGGGCCAACGGGGCCGATTTGAAGAAGTCAGGGCCACCTCGGCTTGCTTGGAGATGCCGAGGCCGATGGGGCCGACTTGAAGAAGTCGGGGCCGCCTCGGCTAGCTTTGAGATGCTGTGAGCGACGGGGCTGACTTGAAGAAGTTGGGGCCGCCTCGGCTAGTTTGGAGGTGTCGGGACCGACGGGGCCGGCCTGAAGAGGTCGGGGCCACCTCGGTTCTCTTGGAGATGCCGGGGCCAACGGGGCCGACTTGAAGAAGTTGGGGTCGCCTTGGCTAGCTTGGAGGTGCCGGGACCGACGGGGCCGACCTGAAGAGCTTGGAGATGCCAGGGCCGACGGGGCCGACTTGAAGAAGTCGGGGCCACCTTGGCCCGCTTGGAGATGCCGGGGCCGATGGGATCGACTTGAAGAAGTCGGGGCTGCCTCGGCTAACTTGGAGATGCAGGGGCCGACGGAGCCCATGCCACGTAGTCGATTTTGCCATGATTGCCTACGTGGCTTCATCATCCACATCAGATGCCCCTCGCTCCTGAGCACAAAGGACCATGTGCCCGCTATCCTTTGGGCGAAAGGGGTGCGAAAATTCAAAAAATGATTGCCGATTATGGGCATTTTTAATGGCGGGTGAGCTGGCGCGCTCTCCCAAGGCAACATTGCTTCAAAAATCTTCCGTAATCATGCGGTTGGTAGGAGGTGACATTGGCGCCGGGCGCCCCGAGGGGACGCCTCTTGAAGGATGGAAAAAAAGGTGGGTGACATCATTGCCTCTCCACTTTTCATGCACTACCATTGGCCGGGATCCCGCTCCTCAAGCCAAACCGAGGCGGAGCGCCTTGGGCATGGGTGAGATTGCCGGCGGTTGGGTACCTGGAGCAATGGTTGCAGGCCATGTTGCAAGTCCTCGGGTGATGCGATTTAAAGTTGGGGTATAAATGCGCTCCATGGGTTCGGGGGAGAGCTTTACACTGCAATTGCCTCCCCCGCTTTCTTCCTCCTTGAGCTCCTCTGTCACCCGAGACCTTCAATCTCTACCTCCCTCTTGAACTTCAGGTCAGTTTCTATTTTCACCTCTTCATCCTTGACCCATGGATCGTAGGACCATTAGAGAGGGTAAGAGACCAGTGGTAGAGTCATCCCCTTCCCCCGAAAGGGACCAAACCTTGCTAGTTAGTCGAGTGCCCCGGCCGTTAGGTGGAATTACCATCCATGATCGGCCAGCGGTGAGCAACCAACCATCTACCCAAACTTCCCCAGTGAGAGCTGTTCCTTCTTCCTCCCGTGTCTGTTACCTCCTCCGGCGACCGGTCTTGACCCGACGGGGCCGGGGGGAATTGCCTCCACCATGACCCCCGAAGAAGTAAAGGCCATTAGGGTCATGTATAGGGTTCCTTACTTTATCCGTCTGTCCGTGCCAGGACCCGAGGAGAGAGTGAGCTCTATCCTTCTGGGTCAAGTTGCTCTGTACGAGGAATTCTTTCGGTGTGGGCTGTGGCTCCCCTTCTACCCTTTCTTTCTGAATCTGTTAAATAGGTATAGGTTAGTGCCGGCACAGTTGATTCCGAACTCAATTTGGATCTTCTGTTCCTTCGTCATTCTTTGTCACTTCCAGGGCTCCGTAGCTAGTTTGTCTTTGTTCCGGGTTATTTACAAGCTCCGCCGCCAAGGTGAGGGGGTCTGGTGGGTGTTTACTGCTAGGCCACGTAGGGCCCTTCCCTTAGGTCTTCCATCCAAAATCAGGAGGTGAAAATCTCGATACCTTTTTGCCCATGTGGAGGGAGCGAGGACTGATTGGAGGTAACCGGACGTCAGCTCCAACGAGAATTCGGCCGTGAGCGATAGGGACAGGGAGCTCTTCCGCCACCTCTCGTCTTGCCAGATCCCTACCTACAAGGATCTCCTATCCGAGGAGAACTTATATGAGGCCTAGTTGGCTTCGGCAGTCAGTGAGCATAGAAACCTGTTCTTCTTGCCCTCGGCCGGGCGTTGCCCCTGTCCACTTCATCATCATCATTCATTTTTTTTACTGACATTCATTTTTTGTGCAGCAATGAAGATTCCCTCTGAGAGGTTGAAGGCCGCCATGCGCCAAAAGAGGCGGCGGCGAGCGAACAGGCAAGGCCGGCCAAGAGGGCACGAGGAGGGCCCAGGCCGAGTCGGCCCAAACTGAAGAAGTCCCTATGGCTCCGACGCCTACGGAGGAGCCGGCCAGAGAAGTGCCAACCGAAGAAGCGGTCCCCAGCCCGTCGGGGGCCAAGGTGGAAGAGGCGGAGATTCCAGCCACCACGGAGGCGGTCGTGGTGGTCCTGGACCCCGAAGAGGAGGCCCTTGCTGTTGCGGATTTGGCCGAAGCGGGGCGGGTCACAGTCGCAAGCAGCCCTTCGCTCCCACCGAGTCGAAGGTGGAGAAGGCTCCGTCGCCCGCCGGAGAGGGGAGGAAGCAGCCAGAAGGCCTGACACTGGGGCGAGGAGGTCCAGCAAGCACAGGAGCGAGCCGAGGAGCTCGTCCTGGCGATCCGCGCGCTATCCAACTCATCAGCCGATCGATGAGACATCGGAGCAGCCAGTGCGACCGGCACCCAGGCTCTCTACCATGGGGGATGCTGGGCAGGCCGCCGTCCTGCTATCAGGGGCACGGTCCTCAAAGATAGACGAGGAGATGGGGCAACTGTCCCATGTTGCCATCCTCGATATGATGTTGGTGAACATGCTTTAGGTGTTTCCTCGAACCTAGCTTTCCTTTTGGCATGTTTTGGTTGATTTGTGGCTGACGAGTTCCTTTGGTGCAGCTGGCCAATGGGGCCCTCGCTCTCCGCATGGCGATGACCCACTCCAAGAGGTGCTCGCACGCTTTATAGAGCGGGTCGACAAATATAAGAAGCTGAGCACAATGCTATCCGGAAAGCTTACCCGGCAGCAGGAGGAGGCCAAGGCCCGGGAGGAGGACCTAGGCCGGCCGAATAAAAGAGGCAGAGTGCCAGGCTGAAATTGAAGGCGGCCGAGCCTCCACGGCCGAGACCCAACTGGCTCTAGTATCGGCCAGGTTGGAGGCAGCCAATAAGAGAGTAGAGGAGCTGACCCGCCAGCTCCAATATGCTAAGGGCCGGGCTGAGGCAGCGATGGACGAGGTCCAGGCCGCGATGCAAAGGGTCACTGCGATAGAGAGGGCAGCGATCGACGCAAGCCATGATTGCACCGGGGCGGTGGCCCATGCTTATGAAGCCAGCTCCCGTGCCGAGGAGGCAGAGAACCGATCCTGGGAGGCCGAGGCAAGAGCTAGGGAGGCTGAGGCGCGAATCAGAAAGGCCGAGGCGCGAGCCAGGGAGGCCAAGGCTAGAGCCAATAATGTCGTCGCCGACTTCAAGGCATCAGCGGAGTTCGAGCAGAAAGTCGTCGAGGCCAGCCTTGATGCCTATGCGAAGGGCTTCGACCTTTGCAAGGTAAAAATGTATGCAGCCTTCAACATTAATAGCTCCGAACTCGAAGCGATTCAGCCCGGGGATCTTGGCGACAAGGAGCCGGCGGAGGAGGAGGAGGCTGGTGAGGAGCCAAGGCCGAGCGAGCCCTGAGACACTTGTATTCTCTTTTTCTGCATTTTCTTTTTGATCTTGTAATCCCTTTTCATAACTGACTTTGGGTCAGATTTTGTAATCATTATGAGATGCTTAATGAAAAGAATTTTTTTCTCAAAATGCCTTGCTCTTATGTTTGGGGATGCTGTGTATGATGATGTCACTATGGTGGGCCCATAGACTTAGGCTTGGTAGTGACTTGAGCAAGTCCACAAAGATTTTTTCTGCTGACCAAGTCCACGATCCAATAGGTCCTCGGCCGGCTAAGTAGGATCGTTATCTGCCGGCTGCAAGGAAAAACTTGGGCGAACCTGAGTGGCCCTCGGGGACATCTTAGGGACTTGCGTGTGAACTTAGGGAGATAGTTCGAATGGTTGCAAGGCCGTTGAGCTCACAAGGATGCCTTGTGAGGTTGATTTTGAAAGGGACTCTGGCGGACAGGGTCTATTGGAGATGGCAGGACTGGGCAGCGCCTCGTTAGCCATAGTGTCATCAAGCCTCGACTTTGAACCGCCTTGGGGGTTTGTGTGCTACCCAATGGGCGACTCGACCGGGCACAGAGCCTTTAAGGTCTTGAACCAACTCAGAGGCACCATCGTGTTGAGGCCGAGTGGTGTCCCATGGGCCGTGATGCCAGCGAGCTCTTTTTGAACTGCCTCGGGGGTTTGTGTGCCACCTGAGGGGTGACTCGACCGGTTACGAGCCTTTAGGGTCTTAAACTGACTTGGGGGCACGCCGTGCCGGGTCGAGTGGTGTCCCATGGGCCGCAATGCCGCGAGCTCCTTTTGAACTGTCTCGGGGTTTGTGTGCCGTCCGAGGGGTGACTCAACGGTTACGAAGCCTTTAGAGTCTTGAACCGACTCGGGGGCACCGCTATGCCAGGGCCGAGTGGTGTTCCATGGGCCGTGATGCCGATGAGCTCCTTTTGAACCATCTCGAGGGTTTGTGTGTCGCCGAGGGTGACTCGACTGGTTATGGAGCCTTTAGGGTCTTGAACTGACTCAGGGGCACCACCGTGCCAGGGCCGAGTGGTGTCCCATGGGCCGCGATACCGATGAGCTCCTTTTGAACCATCTGGGGGTTTGTGTGCCACCCGAGGAGCGACTCGACCGATTACAGAGCCTTTAGGGTCTTGAACCTATTCGGATGCACCACCGTGCCGAGGCCAAGTGGTTTCCCGTGGGCCACGATGCGGCGAGCTCCTTTTGAAACGTCTCGGGGTTTGTGTGCCACCCGAAAGGGCGACTCGACCAGTTACGGAGCCTTTAGGTCTTGAACCAACTGTGGGCACCACCATGTCGGGCCAAGTGGTGTCCCATGGGCCACAATGACGGCAAGCTCCTTTTGAACTACCTGGGGGTTTGTGTGCCGCACGAGGGGCGACTCAACCGGTTATGGAGCCTTTAGGTTTTGAACCGACTTAGGGGCACCATCGTGCCGGGGTCGAGTGGTATCCCGTGGGCTGCGATGCCGGCGAGCTCCTTTTGAAATGCCTTGGGGGTTTGTGTGCCGCCCGAAGGGTGACTCAGTTACGGAGCCTTTAGGATCTTGAACTAACTCAGAGGCATCGCCGTGCTGGGGCCGAGTGTGTCCAATGGGCCGTGATGCTGGCGAGCTCCTTTTGAACCATCTTGGGGGTTTGTGTGCCGCCCGAGGGGCGACTCGACCGGTTACGGAGCCTTTAGGATCTTGAACTGACTCGGGAGCCCCGCCGTGTCGAGGTCGAGTGGTGTCCAATGGGCCACGATGCTGGTGAGCTCCTTTTGAACCACCTCGGGGGTTTGTGTGCCACCCGAGGGGCGACTTGACTGGTTACAGAGCCTTTAGTCTCCTGAACCAACTCGGGGGCACCGCGTGCCAGGGCCGAGTGGTGTCCCGTGGGCCGCTATACCGGCGAGCTCCTTTTGAACCACCTCGAGGGTTTGTGTGCCGCCCGAGGGGCGACTCGACCGATTACGGAGCCTTTAGGGTCTTGAACCGACTCAGGGGTACCGTCGTGCCAGGGCCTAGTGGTGTCCCATGGGTCGCGATGCCGGCGAGCTCCTTGTGAACCGTCTTGGGGGTTTGTGTGCCGCCTGAGGGGTGACTCGACCGGTTACAGAGCCTTTAGGGTCTTGAACCGACTCGGGGGCACTGCCGTGCCGGGGCCAAGTGGTTTCCTATGGGCTGCGATGCCGGTGAGCTCCTTTTGAACCACCTTAGGGGTTGTGTGTCGTCTGAGGGGCGACTCAATCGATTACGAAGCCTTTAGGGTCTTGAACCGACTCGGGGGCACCGCCGTGCTGGGGCCGAGTGGTGTCCAGTGGGCCACGATGCCGGCGATCTCCTTTTGAACCGCCTCGGGGTTTGTGTGCCACTCGAGTGGCAACTTGACCGGTTACGGAGCCTTTAGAGTCTTGAACCGACTCGGGGGCACCGCCATGCTGGGGCCGAGTGGTGTCCTGTGGGCTGCGATGCCGGTGAGCTCCTTTTGAACCGGCTCGAAGGTTTGTGTGCTACCCGAGGGGCGACTCGACCGGTTATGGAGCCTTTAGGGTCTTAAACCGACTCGGGGGCACCGTTGTGTCGGGGCCGAGTGGTGTCCCATGGGTCACGATGCTGGCGAGCTCCTTTTAAACCACCTCAGGGGTTTATGTGCTACCCGAGGGGTGACTCGACTAGTTACGGAGCCTTTAGGGTCTTGAACCGACTTGGAGCACCGTCGTTCCGGAGCCGAGCGGTGTCCCATGGGCCATAATGCCGGCGAGCTCCTTTTGTGAGATCTGGTTCTTGGGCACAAGGTAGAATCGGCCATGGCACTGAAAGGGTTTCTTATTGCTCATAACATAATGTTGCACATTATTGATAATATCGGCGAAGGTTGTCTGCATTCCAGGTGCGTGGAATAGGTCAGTCGTTGAGTTCTTCGATTCGGTACGCTCCTTGGTGGAGTACCTCGGCGACATGGTAAGGACCTTCCCAATTGGCAGACAGTTTGTCACCCTCCGTGGGCTTGGACACCTCGGCCTTCCTTAGAACCAGATCCCCGGGGAAAACTACTTTGAGGCAGACCCGGGCGTTGTAATACTTGGCCGCCCACTGGCAAAAAGTCGCCATACGCAGCCGCGCTCGATCGTGCGTCTCATCGATGAAGTCGAGGATGGCTCTTATCAGGGCGGAGTTTTCTTCTTCATTGTAAGACTCCACACGTGGGCTAGGCAGGCCGATCTTGATGGGGATGACCGCCTCGGACCCGAAGGCTAGACTGAAGGGGGTTTCGCCTATCGGAGCCCTTGGGGTCGTGTGGTAGGCCCACAGCATACTAGGAAGCTCTTCTACCTACCATTCTTTGGATCGATCCAGCCAAGTTCTGAGCCCTCTGAGAATGGTGTGGTTCATGACTTTGGCCTCTCCATTAGTCTGCGGGTGGTCGACAGAGGTGAATTAGTGGTGGATACCCAATTTGTCGCAGAAGGTCTTGAATGTGGCATTGTTGAACTGGCGACCGTTGTCGGTGATAAGAGTGTGAGGCAGGCCAAAACGGCAAATGACTAACTTCCAAAAGAAGGCTTTGACTTTGCTCTCAGTGATCTTGGCCAGCACCTCGATCTTGACCCACTTGGTAAAATAGTCGATGGCGACGAGCAAAATTCTCCACTATCCTGAAGCTGGGGGAATGGCTGAAGGATGTCTATTCCCCATTGGGCGAAGTGCCATGGGGCCGAGAGCATATTCAAAGGGACAGAGGGCTGGTGATGGATGTGTGTGTGGCATTGGCAGCCGTCACACTTCTGGACCAACTTGGCGGTGTCCTCCCACATGGTGAGCCAGAAGTAGCCTTGACGGAGGGCCTTCTGAGCTAGGGACCTGCCCCCCAAGTGGTTCCCGCATATGCCTTCATGAATTTCTTTGAGGATGTAGTCGGCGTCGGCAGGTCTTACACACTTGAGTAGGGGGTAGGAGAACGATCTCCTGTACAGGAATCCGTCCAGGAGGGTGAGCTTGGAGGCTCTCCATTTGAGCAGCCTAGCTTCGTCACAATTAGTAGGGAGGGTGCCGTCTGTGAGGTAGCAGATGTATGGATCCATCCAAGTTGGTTCTTGGGTCAGTGAGAGGACTTCTTCTTTGTCCTCTATGCTGGGCCTCTCCAGGTGCTCAATATAGGCATCCCTTGTGAAGCCGTCGGTGGAGGTGGCCAAGCGGGAAAGGGTGTTGGCCTTAGCATTCTCACTCCGAGGGATGTAGCTGATGCTAAAATAAGTTAGTGGAGAGACCAAGAGTTGAACCTTGCCCAGGTACTGGAACATGGTGGGATCACGCTCCTCGTACTCTTTGTTGATTTGCTCGGAGATGAGTTGCGAGTCGGTGAAAGCTCTGAGGTGCCTTATTCAAACTCCTGAGCGAGCCTTAGCCCCGCCAGCATGGCCTCGTACTCGACCTGATTGTTTATAGCTTCAAAAAGAAACCGAAGGGCGCACTCCATCTTCTCTCTATCTGGGCCCGCGAGAATGAGGCCGGCGCCGCTTCCTTGGGAATTTGAAGTGCCGTCAATGTGGAGGATCCAGGACTCCCTGTCGTCGTCCAGCTCGGCATCGGGCTGCTTCATGGGAACCTCCTCGGTTGGCTCCCCTGCCAGGTGCACTCGACTAGGAAGTTGGCCAGGACCTAGGACTTCAGAGCTTGCCGAGCCTGGAAAGAGAGATCAAACTCTCCCAGCTTGATGGCTCATTTAGCTAGTCGACCTAAGGTATCTGGGCGAGCCAGGATGGCTCGGAGGGGCTGGTCTGTGAGCACCATGATTGGATGAGCTTGAAAATATGGACGGAGACGCCGGGCAGAGACGATCAGAGCGAAGATGATCTTTTCTGTCTTGGAGTATATGACTTCTGGATCGTAAAGCACCTTGCTCACATAGTAGACAGGTCTCTGTGTCCCATCGGCATCAAGACGCAACAGGACGAAACTAACAGCTTCTGGAGAGGTGACGAGATAGAGAAAGAGACTCTCCCCGTCTTTTGGTTTCGATAGGAGTGGCGGGGAGGATAGGAATGCCTTCAAGCCGTCGAAGGCCTTCCGAAATCATCCGTCCATTCAAAGCTGTTGGCCTTCCGCAGGGCTTTGAAGAAGGGCAGGCACCTCTCGGCTGACTTGGAGAGGAAACGACTTAGAGCTGCCACCCTCCCCGTGAGCCGCTGCACTTTCTTCTTGCTAGATGGCAGCCTCATGTCGAGGATGGCGCTGATCTTCTCAGGGTTTGCCTCGATCCCTCACTGAGTCACCATAAAGCCTAGGAACTTACCCGCCATGACGCCAAAAGCACACTTCTTAGGATTCAACTTGACTTGGAAATGGCGGAGGTTGTTGAAAGTTTTCTCTAAGTCAAAGACGTAGTCAGAAGCACGGGTGCTCTTCGTCAGCATGTCATCCACGTAGACTTCCATGTTTTGACCCAGTTGCTCTTGAAAGACTTTGTTTATCAACCTTTGATAGGTCGCCCCTGCATTCTTGAGGCCAAGGGCATTACTTTGTAGCAATAAATGCCTTTCTCTGTCATGAAAGATGTGTGCTCCTCATCACTTGGGTCCATCTTTATTTGGTTGTACCCAAAGAAAGCGTCCATGAAGCTGAGAAGCTCATGGCCGAAGATGGAATCCACTAGTTGGTCGATTCGGAGTAGAGGGAAACTGTCCTTTGGGCAGGCCTTGTTTAGGTCGGTAAAGTCGATGCAGATTCTCTAGCTTCCATTTGTCTTTCGCACTATGACTACATTAGCCAGCCAGCTGGGATCATGTGCTTTTCGGATATGA
Source organism: Calamus simplicifolius (assembly GCA_900491605.1). Taxonomy (NCBI): domain Eukaryota; kingdom Viridiplantae; phylum Streptophyta; class Magnoliopsida; order Arecales; family Arecaceae; genus Calamus; species Calamus simplicifolius. The sequence goes on along the minus strand of UESW01003065.1, from coordinate 101,625 downwards.
CCCGTGCTGAGCAACTTGTTGACCTCCTCGTCAATGGCTTTTTGCCGCTTGGGAGCGAAGCTTCTCTTCCTTTGACGGACTGGGCGATGCTTCGGGTCGATGTTGAGCTTGTGGGTGATCACCTCTAGGGGGATGCCGGGCTTGTCGGAGGCCGACCAGGCAAATACGTTCGAATTGGCCCATAGGAAAGTCAGGATGCGATCATGGTCCTCTGGGGGAAGGAGTCCACCATCGCGCACAATCTTCGCCGGGTCATCTCCAATGGGAAAAGTTAAGAGCCGCTCGGCCAGTTCTCCCTAGTTGCTAGACTCCCTGGGGTTAGGCGCTTCCGAGGCCGGCTCGGCCTCTTGAGGACTTGATGCTGCATGGTAGCAAGGCAGGACCGTGCTAACCTCGCCTCACATTTTGCCGATCCCGACACTTGTGGGGAATTGCACGAGCAAACGCTAGATGGAGATGACTGCATCCAATAGATTTAGGCCCGATCATCCGAGGATGGCATTGTATGCCAGAGGGACTCGCACGATCAAGAATTTCATGATGACTGTGCTCTAGCATGGCGGTGTCCCAGCCATCACAGGCAAACAAATTTCACCTTTGACCCTCACCAAATCTCCAGTGAATCCGACTAGAGGGGCCGCCACGGGCCAAAAAGAATCAAGGGATAATCCCATCCTAACAAATGCATCGTAAATAAGGATGTCAGCTGAGCTGCCACCATCAACTAATATCCTTTTTACAGGGTGTTTGGCAATCATCATGGAGACGACGATGCCTTCATTATTTACATTTCAACAACTGCTGACCCCCCCCCCCCCGGGAACTACATTGTTTGGCGCCTCCTCTCCTCTCGGCCGCTTAGATAAAGAAGCTGCCCTCCAAGATACCATCCCAACCATTCGCTCTGTAGGGGTATTGTCGATGGTGGCCTAAACAGACGGAGGCCCCATGAGAGCTGGCACTGGCGGGGGTGCCTTCTGGATATATTTTTGAGGTAGCCCCGCTGGATGAGCTCCTCGATAGCACGCTTCAGGTTGTAGCAGCTATTAGTGTCATGGCCTTAGTCCCGGTGGAAGCGACAGTAGCGGCTTTTGTCGCAGGGGAGGCCCTTCTTCATGGGAGGAGGTCGCTGGAGGTAAGGCTTGCCCTCAATCTCCATGAGGATATGAGAGTGAGGGGCAAGGAGGGGCATGAGCTCGCTCTCCCAAGGGGCGAGGCTCCGACACCCGTGGTCCGGCCATCGGGACGGCTTGGGCCGCCAGGGGTGAGAAGATCCGCTTGGCTCTGGGTGGGCAGGCTTCCGGCTAGACCCTCTTGTGGATTCTCGGCAGGTGAGGTCGGTCTCATCTGCGCGTATGTACTTTTGGGCTTGGAGGAGGAGGTCGCTGTAGGAGCCGGGAGGCTTCTTGTCTAAAGAGAAGGTGAAGCGAGACGGAAGGAGTCCCTGCTTCAAAGCCAACGTCGCCACCGCATCGTCCAAATGATAGACTTTGAGGGCGGCGATCTTGAATCAGGCTATGAAGTCCCGAAGTGACTCCCCATCCTTCTGCCGTACAGAGAAGAGGCTATCAGCGACCCTCGGGATCCTTTGGCAGGCGTCGAAATGTGCCAAAAGGCCCTTTCCAACTCCCTGAAAGAAACAATGCTGTGAGGGGATAGGCGCGCGTGTCGGGCACGAGCGGCTTTCCGTAAAGTGGCAAAAAATCCTAGCACAAAAGGTCATCCGTAGCCCATTGGACCTACATCATTGCTTTGTAACTCTCGAGGTGGTCGAGAGGATCCATCGTACCATCGTACGGATCTATCTGAGGGAAACAAAATCTAGAGGGTACGGGCTTCTCCAATATCCGGCGGGTGTAGGGAAGATGGGTGTCATACTCCTCCTTCGGTTGGTTGTTGATTTTTCTGGCGAGCTCATTCAGCTGCCAGCGGTACTCATCTAGGCACTCCTCCGCCTGGCGGCTGATCACCGGGGTCCTCCTGGATGGCTCGGAGGATGAAGAAGAAGAAGATGGAGAAGGGCGCGGGAGGTGAGACCTCCGCTTTGGCTCTTCCTGACACCGTGGCTCCGGAGGGAACTTGCTCGGGCCACTATTTGGAGATTGTGGCCTCTTGAGGGGCTCACATCGAGGCTTCCTGGGGAAGCCTGGTGATGGCCGGTCTCTCGCTGAAGAGAGCCTCCCCTTGCAGACTGCTGACTAGTAGGGGGAGTGGTCTGATGCTGGGTAGCCACAGACTGTTGCTCTTGGAGTCTGTGGACTATAGCGGTGAGGGCTTGGACTTGTTGGGTAAGGGCCGCCAGTTAATCAGCTGGGGCAGCTGCGTCGGATGGCAGACAAATAGGAGGATCACAGTAGGGAGGTTA